>VWPU01016082.1:0-68386 GCA_013398955.1 Callaeas wilsoni
GGGCCGGGCCGGGCCGGGCCGACGCGCGCCATCGCCCCCCGGCGGCGGCGCGAGGAGAGCGCCGGGGACGCTGCGGGCCGGGCCTGGTGGGGCTCTTTGGGCCGCCCGGGAGAGCAAAGGAGAAAAGCAGAATGTGCGCTTTTTCTGTTCTTCCCAGCCCCTGCTGGCTCCAGCCTCAGCAGCGCCAGGACAAATTAAATCCAAGTGCTTTGCTGCCGAGGCAGCACAGGGGTATCGGAACCGAGCACGGCCTGTCCGCCCGGCGAGGCTTTCGAAGCGGCGGCGGTGGTTTCCCCGCCAGCCTTATCCCGGTGTCCTTCTCCCTGCACTAGCACGGCTCGGCACGGCTGTCCCTAGGAAGCAGGTGCTGGGCCCGGTGTGCTGCTCAGGCTCCCCTCGGGGAGATCCCGACCCTGACGTGTCACAGAGCCAAGGAGCTGCGGCGGGCATTTGACAGCCGCGGCTGCGGCCGCTGTGCGCCTTCACCTCGCTGCTGGGCTCCGAGCAGGCAGCAGTCGCTCGTGGGCCGCTCCGCAGGCAGCTGCTCCGGCAGAGCGGCCTCGCCGAGGAGATTTACCATGAGCTGGAGCCTGGGAAGAATAACAATTAGAAGCCACACTACGCACCAACCATTCACTCAGAGCCCCGTTCTAGGACTATTTTCTGTGACGGGAAGTATTCTGATCTACGTCCTGCAGGTAAAATGTTTCGCTGAGCCACTAAAGGGAAAATAAAACACATAATATATCATACCTGACATTTTCCACTAAGTCACATAAATGCTGGTGATGCCATACTATCAGCAGTATGTGAAGATGTAGAGTCTCAGCCAGACATGTCTTATTGTTACTTAGACTGAAAGAAATAAACTAGTTTTGCCAAGTAAATGAGAGGTAAGAAATCATTCCTATAAAAAGGTTTCTTTAAAAAACCACACAGTTTCTGTGGGAACACAGACAACTTTCACTTCAGAGCCTTCCACAGGACAGGACCAAAAGATGCAGCCACTGCAAGTAAAATCATAAATATGAAAAGCATACAAGTATTCATAAGCTTACCGCTGGTTACTATGTGATGCATTTTTATATTTCAAAAACTCTTAATTAAAGTAACCAGCTGGGCGCTCTGAGCCACCTGATCTAATTGAAGATGTCCCTGCTCATGGCAGAGGGGTTAGACTAGGTGACCTTGAAATGTCCCTTCCAATCCAAGCTATTCTATTGATTGTATGATCATCCACTGCATTAGGGAATAAGTTATCAGGTTCCTCACCCAGATTTGTTATTTTCTAATATTTTTCTATAAGCCGAAATTATTTTACACTACACAAGGGGAAAAAGGTCAAACAATTCAAGCCACTTGTGCAAATTTAAACTGAAATTATGAAGTCCGTTTTAGCTAAAAGGTCTCCATACCAAACTGTTATCTAGCTTAGCCAGCTTCTTGTCTCTTTTCAACAGACTCCTGTGTGTTTCTTTGTTACCAGTGTCTTGTGTTCTTGTACTTTGTGGGGGAAGTTTTCATACATCAAACGGATGTAAGACACTCTCTAGTTCTGTGAAGAACAGCCGATTTTTAGCCCTGCTGGGAGAAACTACTTATGTTTCTACAGGAATGATGGTTTACAGACTGAGATAAGGCCTGTAGGAACAAATTACTTGTATCAGACCACAGAATACATTGGTAAAGCAAACAGTTGATTTTTCATATCTTGGTAGGGAAGGGGGAAAACAGCTAGAAGAAAGGAGGAATACCTGTTCTTTTATGTAGTATTTAATCTATTTAAAGATGGTGCTTATTATATTATAGCTTGCCTTTCCTATAAAAGGAACCTCAGGTGTTTTCTGACATTATCCAGCTAGTTCCACAGTGATTTTTCTCTAGTCATCCAAGTCATACACAATTCTCAATAGGAAATGTTCGTCTTGTGTTTCTAAGTTAATGACAAATCAGTGAATTAATGTGGATTAAATATTTTCTCTAGTACTAGCAATTTCACATACCAAAGCTTTTAAAAAGTTAACAACAGTTAATTCAAATGTAAAGTTCAAGTTAGTGAATTTTACAAGGTGCTACTACCAAGCAAGGATCAGTCACACAACTTCTAAAGGGCTCAAGTTAGGGATTAGCAATTTTAACAATGATTTCTTAATGTTTTTCATCTTGATCTCTGTCTCTTAGGTTAATGTTGTTCATATCACAATATTGGTATCAGTACCTTTTTATGCTGGTGTAAAATACCTGTGAAGAGCTCCAGATGCAGAAGCGCTGCAGAGTCAGGCCCCACACATTCAGTCTGGAAAGAGCTGATAGTTTTTTTACTTTAAACAAATGCATGCACCACTGGAAATGTTTCAGCAAATGGCTTCTATGAAGAACAAAGGGAGTGCACTACTGATTACTCTTTTATCACTGTCTAGTGGAAGGGTTTGGGAAAATACCATTGAGTTATATGAAATTAAATTGCCTGAAGTAGAAGCAGAGTCAACAAGAAAATAGATGCTGGGATATGTGTTCTTTCAAACCACTGAATTATAGTACAAGGACAAAAAATGGGTTTTGTTTGCTCTGTTTTGTTTGTTTGGCTGGGGTTTTTTGTTTGTTTGGGGTCTTTTGTTTTATTTTTTGTTAACTGAGGGCAACTATTTGGTGGTGCTACCACCAAAGGCAAAACTCCACCTCTGAATGCCATATGATTAAGTCACAAGCTTAGATAACAAAAATTTGGAATTATTCTGTACCTTTCTCTAAGGTGGCATCAACCTGTGCTTTTTCATTCTAGGTGGCTTGCAGGGCCAGAATATTCAGATATCACTGCCCACAGATAGCCCATGTCTGTGACCTCATTCTTCTCAAATTCCATCCATTTAGACATGGAGAAACAGACTAATACGTTACTTTAATACGCCCAGGAGATGATTGTAGCTTCTGTATGTTACTTTTACTTTACATGATCTGCCTCATCAGCTCTACAGGTATGTTTATAAGTCTTTAAATTTTCATCAAGTGCTACCAATGTGAAACACCAATGCAAGGTGAAGAGAACCAAAATACTTAAACATGAAACTTGCACATCCCTACAAACTCCCGTGCTCTTCGATGTTTGAAAATTTGTACCATTTTATGCAGTAGAGAGCAAAATGGGTTCCAAGTTGTTGATCATTAACCACACATCCAGACAGACACACACAGACACAACTTTTAAGTGCACATGCTTTGGAGAAGGTTTCCCCAGCAGACTCCGTAGTCATACAGGATTTCCTTTTTCAAGTGTTAAATGACTGTTTTGATTTATAAATTACTGTGTTCAAGGGATTGTACACAAAGGATGTCTCAGTCTCTGAATTATTTGGTATAGACATTCTGGTTTTGGACAGAATTGTTGCAGTTACGTTGTGTATCCTTTGGGTGCTTCCTAACAACAAATTATTCAGATGCTACAGTTAATAGGTAATTGGGGGAAAATTGTCATATGTGTTTTTTATGAAGGTTAATTGTGTGCTTAAATGTTTTTCCCTGAATAAGACTAATGACAAGTATCTGCTTTGCATAGAGACATATTTGAAATATCCTGTACACTGCACGTGAAGGAGCAGACACTTGACAGAGATGTACAAAATGTTTTTACTCATAGGACATGCAGATTGGTTTTGCTTTTCTCAGAGGAATGCTGCAGAAAAATTATCTTGCTGAGATTAAGCAGTCTAATTTTAAAGTCTAGAAAAGTGGTAATCATGAGATAAAGGCTCTAAGTGAAGCCTTAGACTCTGCGTTCTTAGAAAGCAAAAATCCCAAACTCCTTTAAATTTCTCTATACTGTTGTCTTGGGTTGCAGTGTATTCTATTATCATCTTCAGGAGCTGTTGAAACCCGGTGGAGCAGGGTTCTTTATCTCTTCTCCATCTGGGGGATAACTCCTGTTAATGGGCCATCTAGTCTCACCACATGCCTGATAAAATTACATCCTCCCACTCTGAGATGCTCTGCCCAGAGGGAGGAACCAAGCATCCCATCCTGGATATAAGCTAAGATTCCGAACACCAGAGTCAGCCCTTACCTACTGGATTCCCAGAGGACAAGAGCTACCACTGGACTTTCAGGTGAAGACCAGACCTTTTCTACAGGATCACTGCTTCAACAGGACCATCTTCAGCAGAACTCTGGAGGACTGCAGCCACCATTTTATCGGACTGCTACCAACACCCTGACTGACAGGGTGCCAGGTTGTATCCTGACTCTGTCAGTGGTTTCTTTTTATACTATTGCATTTATTTTAGTTTTACCTATTAAATTGTATTTCTGACTTGGAGTCTCTCACTGGTTTTGCCTTCAAACTAGCACAACTGTGCATGATTAAGGAATTATTCTTCTTACTTGACAGGGTTATAGGATTATATCAAAGTAAAACAAAACATAAACACCACCATCATCTCCCACCAAGCCAAAACAAAAAAATCCTCCATATGAAATCCTTACAAGAAAAATTCTAGACAGGTACAAAGCATAATTCTAGGGCTTGAAATGCCAAATTCTGGTTCTGTTAATTTAGCAGGTTTACTACTTACTCCTAGAAGAAATGTTATTACCAATAATTTTGGTAGATTTCTAAGTGACACCTGTGCAAATTTTTAAATACACCACTGCATGAAAGCATGAAATCTTGGACTGATGATCATTGGCATTTGGGATTATGTCTCTGTTACGTGGGAAATTAGGGAACCAAAACAGTTTCTGTAGTTACTCGGATTGCCCACACTAAAAAACCTGAAATGGTTTTATAAAGCAGTGCCTGTTGAGTATATTCCTTTGGCTTTCTTGCTGTAATTTCCAGATTCTCCTTTTCATTGTAGAGCTGGTAAAGACAGATGCCATATGTATATATGTAAGTGTGTGTCTAGAGTTAGAATATAGCGATAGAATATATCAGTTTAGGCATCAAGCTGGCGATACAGAATAAGGCGTGGAGTGTCTTGGGGTGATTCTATGACAATACTGCATTCCCCATCACCTGCTTGATCTCTAGTGTACCTTTAAATTGCAAAGGGGGAGAGAGAAACCAAGGGAACTCTTCAAAGCGGCTAGCTTGACCTTGCAGCTACAATGTTTACGTATTTTCTGCCAGTCAGGAGGGCAGAGAAAGGAGTTTTTTCTGTAACTTCTTTGGCTTTCAGCGGAGAAGGGACTGTGATCTGCCTCAGCAGCTTCTGTTCCGTTTTGGACTGTTTTTGGCTTGCTTCCTCATCCAAGACCAGCTACCATCTCCGGACCTGCTCGGCGGGACCCTCTGATGCCTTGTAGAGGCTGACCTGGAACAGAGGCTAGACAGTGAAAGGAGAAAGGGGAGGTTTTTATTAAAAGGCATCACCGCCAAGGGGGATCGTTGGACCCTGCCGGGCCTGGCCTGGCCCAGTGTAGGACTGCAGGTTTTACCTACAGAAAGAACTCTAAAATCCACTAGCCTCCTTTAGGGGATGGAGGAGGCTGTTTCAGTATCGTTTTTTGCCCCGTGCCTGCGGGGGACTCTGTTAAATAAACAGGGTTTTTTCACTTTCATGTGAGAAATTATTTTCCCGAACCCGTGAGGAAGGGGCTGCCGAGGCCTGCTTGCCTGGCAGGCAGGAGAGAGAGAGACACCCTTTCAGGTTGTTTCCTCCTGGATTTGTGTCCAAACCAGCACAGTCATATCTCAAGAGGCCTTTTAAGACTGTCTCACAAAGGTGGAGAAATGCAAGAACAATTAAGTCCAGTATAGATCAATAGCAGGATGACAGCTGTGATAATCTTTAGAATAAAATCTTTTATTCATCAATAAAACTATAGTTTACAGTAGTATTTTCTAAATAAATTATAGAATTTCTCTTTTACAAGAAATAAAGCAAAATCAAAAATATTTCAAGGACAATATATGTACACAACATAAGGCTTTGTTATAAATAACATTTTTATCTCCTTTTTACCAACAGTGAAAGTATCTTTAGAGGCTCATTTTCATATGGTATGTGCAGAGATTTGCCCTCGTACAACATCAGTTCCAATTTCCACTGATGTGGACCTAAGCAATTAGAACTGAGGAGTTAAAAAAAAATGAAATTGATTTTATTCACCACTGTGTTTATTTTTAAATAGGTAAAGCAGGTAATAGATTTTGCTTGTGCATAGTTACAGAATGCATGCAAATGAAACCACTAGAGAGCTGATAAGAAAATATCACTTTGACATCCAAAAAAGGTGATTGGCAATATTGTAAAAAGCAGCCTGAATACACAGTTCTTCACAGTTGAGCAAGCAACAGCAGATGACAGCAGAGTGTGGAATGTTTCATGTAATTTTTGTCAAGTCCATCAATCCTTCCTATGGTTCAAAGATCCTGGCACTTTTTAGAATAAGTTCCATTGATTATTACTCTTTGTCTATTAGGCTCAGCAAATTCCTCCTTCTTAAATGAGGACTGCAGAAAGTGCTCTTCATTAACCATGGTCTCTTCTCTTAGTTTTACTCTTCATGTATTCTTTGTTACTGGAAATACAGAAATGACAAGTTACAAGTTGTGTTTACTTGTTTCCTTACAGAATTATAAACAGGTAATGTATTTCTTCCCCTAAACAGGCTGCAGTACAATTTGGCAGTGATTCTCTTATGACCTTGACCCCTAATCAAAAGCACTGGATCTCTTTTCTCGTACAACAGCTAACCTCTATGGTTTTGCAGGTGTTGCAGTACACTTGTATTACATGAACCAGAACTACTTGCTGCTGCAAAATGCTGAACACTCTGGATGTCAGAGAAGACAGAACAATCTGAAAGCACTCGGCAAATTCACAACAGCTTATTTTTATCTTGCAGAACTGTGGCATTTACTACTTAAAAGTGGCAGTCTTCATACATCATGAATAAATGCGCTGTCAGGCTTCCACATGAGACTCTTTCCCCAGATGAAAAATCATACCTATCAAAAAACTTCAGGCACAATTAATGTTCTAGTCAATGTTGTAGCAATTATTCTATTTCACACACACAAACACACACACACGCACACACACACACACAGAAAAAACCAAACTAACCTCATAAAACTTAATAATATTAATGGATAAGAGTTTTCTACACTATCTTCATGTAATAGAAATAGTTGATCACTTCTTGGCATCCCTGTAGAATTAGACATGAATTGAAAAGAAACTGTTCTTTGCTGAACATCCCATTATTACTGACTCAAACTGACAGCTGAAGAGTATATTTCAGTAAATTGAATGCATCTCAGCTAATATATCCAAAATGGAGCAAGACACAAAATCAAAACAAAGGGATCGGTAATGACGTTACTCTAAAACCTTATTAAAAAACGTTACAAAAATGTAAGGTTCCATTTATGAAACACATTTTTAAAGTCACCTTTACATTATGCCTTTTGATACAAGCACTTAACTAACCTTTAAATAGTTTGACAACAGTCTAATCTTGATTATGAACAAAAAATCTTTGAAGGCATTTCTTAAGCTTACCTTAGAGAAAGGTAACCAGTAGATTTAAATAAATATTTTTGTTATGACTTCACTAGCCCTTGAACCTTGAGGAATGCTATTTCAATATTGTTCTATGACAACCTTTAAACTTCCTACTGTACTGTGCAGGTGTTAGGGTGTTCATAATCACTGATGCCATTGAGCACAGTGCCAATTTCTCGAGGGCTGTTCACATTCTCTCTCGGGAACAGTGGTCTGGCAAGTAAAGTTGACTGTTGTATTAGCACCTGAATGTGCTAAGGCAGTAAAGTACTTAGAAAATACAGAACCATTTCATATGTGAAGTGAAATTGTTGGACAAGTGAGTAAAATTAAAGGAAGTGGTATTCTAAAATCAACATGATGTAAAGCTAACAAAGACTTTTCATTAATTTATCATTCTTTTTTAGAATCAGTTTGGCAAAAAAGGTTGAAAAATGCTAGTACCAATAAACAAAATAATGTTACATGAAGCAAGACAAATTAATCAAAATTTTCATTAGCACCATCTTGTTTCAATCTGAAAGCTCAGATATGAATGACTGCAGATCCATTTCTGACAAATACAGTGATCACTCAGCACAGCTTCCAACTCTCTGGACTTATTACTGCTCTTCACTAAGGCAGCTATTGGTATTGCTGATGCTGGATTTATGGTATTCCACTAATTATGCAGTGGAACCATGACTAGCTTATCCTTGCTCTTGTTCCCTTTCCTCTGACCCTTCCAAAGCATTTCAGTGAAAAATTCCAATAAAACTTGCATAACAGAATTGGAGAAAATAGACCTGACAATAACTTGTAGCAATTGCTAACTGTATGAGTCAATCACAGAAATACTGTTGATGGTACTAACGCCATTTTAAGAAGATGAGATTTCCAGATGTTCCTATTTATGTCAGGTACAGTCCAGTACTGTATTATTCAAGGCGCAGGACATGATCCTCTAGGCAACACTGTATCCACTGCACAACTTTTGGGGTTACATTGATTACAGATAAAGGAAACTTTTTTTTTTTTTAAATAAAAACTGAGTTTGGCTGTAGCAATTTGGTCCAAAATGATAAATAATGCACAAATGACATTACAGGATTCATTCCTATAATCGCTGCCTGAGATGTCTCCCACTGTGTATATAATGAATTTACAATGTTTGAGCCTACTTGAGGCTTTTTGTCTTGGAGCAGTTTTGTGCTCCAGTTCTCTTTCCATGGATATGTTTTTGAGCTGATTGATTTCCTCTTATGGTGTTTTAAAAGCCCCAGGCATGAGAACATGCAGTTCCGTGATAATACGTGCTGGCATTTTAGCACTCGGCTTCCTCAGGCAATGTATTGCTTGTAATCTGGATTGGTACCTTTTTAATCTAATCATGCACCTAATTTCTGTGTCTGGTTTTCATGCAAGGGTGACTAATATGTTCCTTCTTACATAATGTTTCTTCTGCAAGGACACCTCTGCCAAACTACGTTCAAGTGCTCGTTTGTTTTTCACCTCTGACGAGGTTTCAGTTTTATGGGAGGTACAGGCCTTTTTTTCCTCTCCTTTTTGGGATCATGCATGGATGGATACAGGGAAAACACAGATAACAACAGAGGAAAGGAGCAGTTAACCATACTGGATAAAACAAGTTGGTTTACCCTGTTCAGCCTTAAACAAGTTCTGTTTTGAGGAGAGTGCTTGATTGGTTCTACCATGTGCACATAACATTTTAAGGATTATTATGCTTTCAGGGGAAAGAAAGGATGCCTGTAAGTGAGGAGGTCTTAATTCCTTTCTCATAGTTCCATAATTCAGGTTCAGTCTACTGTGTCCACTAGTATCCTCAGAGGAAATGGTGAGGCAGAGAAACTGAAGCTTCCATAAAAAAGCAACATATCAAAATCTGAGGTACGCTGTGCAGTGTGACTGCACAACTTTTAGCTTGTTTTTACATGCATTCTGCCTGGGATTGCTTTAATTTCAGCTGCACTTGTTATTATTCCACAACAGCACCCTGAAGAAAACTACACCATGATAAAAATTTAATTGAAATTATGGGACAGAGTACAGAAGAAAAGGAGTACTGAAAAGTAAGAAGAGTCAGAAAGCTTTGACAGTTTCTAAACAGGCATTTTATAGACCAATATTTTTAAATCTGCTTACCTATGCATCTACAGCAGCTTTGAAACACAAAATTAATCTTCGATATTATTTTAAGACTTCAAAATCCTATACTAAAATTGGCATTTGGAAATAAACCACACCGTAAGTAATTTTAAATCTAATAGTATAATCTATGCAATTCATCTGACAAATCATAGCTACATTAACCAGGCTCTAAATACACTTAGGGCATGCTTATTACTACAGTTGAATAACTGTATTATTCATTATTTTATTTTACTGAAGCCCTTATCAATCCATATCTTCAGTAGTAGTGACTTTTAAATTATATATAAATTTTATGAACCTTTCCTTTAATAACAGTAGGCAATGCTGTATTTCCATATGAAAACTTCTGTGCTACCCCAGAATTCTGCATTGTAGTTAAATATACAGAAGTACTCTGTAAGCAAAAAATAATTCATTAATGAAATCCTATAGGCAGGACAGATATTTATTTATTTTATTACCTATAGACAG
This sequence comes from Callaeas wilsoni, assembly GCA_013398955.1. Lineage (NCBI taxonomy): Eukaryota > Metazoa > Chordata > Aves > Passeriformes > Callaeidae > Callaeas > Callaeas wilsoni. The sequence goes on from VWPU01016082.1 coordinate 10,128, forward strand.
GACATATATTTATTTATTTAAATCCTATATTTACCACCAGATACCTTAACATATACAGCATCACAAAGGAACAAACTTAAAAGTTTGTCACTGCTATTTACATACATGTCCTTTTTCTGTTGGAAATGTAAGGGAAATCAAGCCTACTTGAAGTAAATCAATTAAATACCTAAGCCTTACTACTCTGATTTTACTGATATTGTAGTACAGTATATCAGCTGTCCTTATAAATAATTTCATGGGAAGGCTAAGAAAACAGAGTAGGATAGTCTATAATTGCACATGTTGCCTTTTTAGCTACAGAAAGCTCAATCAAACAATTTGAGACTTCACTGCAGAACAGAAGGACTAAGGTGACTTTTAAGTTATTCCTTACTTTCTAAGTGGAAAGTAAGGCTTTCCACTTTCAAGGCACTCCGTAGTGACGCCTTCAGGATTGGTTGCACTTGTTGCTCATAGATTATTGTTAAGGAACTTTTACAAGACTGGACTTACATTTTTTACTAATCAAATTCCATAGAACACTGAGACACTGTTGTGTTCAACAGCATTTGCTGACAATGCCTGAACTGACACCAATAAATAGGGCTTCAAGGGAATTTTAAAAAGAGATAAAATTTTTTTACAGAGGAAGAAGGAAATACTGTTTTGTGGATTTCTACATCAGAGTGCTAAATGGAAGAGTGTTACCTTCTCTGTTTCTGGCTTATATACAAGAAATCTGTTTATCTCAGACAGAATCGTTTGTTTCAAACTGTCTGATCTACCGTTGTATTACATATTCTTAAAAGCAAGAAGCCTTTAATGTTTAAAGTTATGCAGAAAAACATTTCAAATTTACAAATTTTTTCTAAGTCTCCTTCTGTCTTTTATTTGTTAGTTATTATGATTTATTTTATTATTTCTTCCTTTTATTTAATTGATAATTAAAATTGTTTGTATGAATTAATCAGTATTGTAGCTATGTTACTAGAATGATTTGAAATCATTCAGATTGTCTTATACCTACTGCTCAATGCAGATGATGCTTAGTCATATTCTAGTCATAAAAGCCAGATTTCTTGAGCTATTATCTGGGTTAAAAGATTTATGAGAAAATAAATCAATGTAACTTAAAAGTAAACTTGATTTGAGAATGTACCTAACAGTGCTTCTTAGAGTAGCAGGTGAACAAAATGCTAGTTTGAACTTGGTCTTTTTTCAGAATTAAGGAATTATGGGCCCAGACCACCATTCAGTTGTGAACCCAAGATACCTCTCTACTTGTGTCCTGGAACAAAAATTCTTTCTGTTACCAGGTACATTCTCAGTTTTGACATCAGCAGCACAGAGTGAGTTTGCATGGAGTTCCCTTAATGTAATACCCCAAACTCAATACTCTTACCTGTAATAGGAATTTTTTTTTTAATAAACTCTGTTCCACCTCACCTTACTTGACTATCAGAATTTTCACACAAAACTTCCAAAAATGCCATTTTTAAGCTGCTCTTTGTTGTAAATTAACACAATGGCATTTTACAACTTTTTTTTTTTCTCCATACATAGGATCAAAAATTCATAGTTCTTAATTTACTAGTGGACTAAAATTTGTCCAGAAAGTTTAGCATTTCAAAGCAGGAGGCAAAGACATCAAAGGATTAATGGTGCCTGCAATTAAGCAAGTTAACGTATTTTTCATTAAAATATATAGTGGATAAGACCACAGCAGCTTGCCTTGTCGTAGAAACACTGACAGAGATTATTAATCACAGGGTTAAAGGAAAATCTGAGAATGCCATTTAAAACTAGATTTTTCTCTTTTCATTTTGCCCTTTTAAAAGTACATTTTGTAACCTTTCTAACTGAGGTTTAGCTCAGCTAATGCAGATGTCATTGATTTGCTTTATTTTTGAGATGTACATTAGAAATGACTAGCCTGTTCCTAGTGCTCTCAAAAACATGCATCTTTTCCTTCTAACGCACATTTAATCATCCTCCTATAAAAGCAAAATTGCCTTCTGGTCAGCACTTATACTTTAGTATCATCAGGTTTTCCCAGCCACAGGCTAAGTGTTCTTTCCAGGTCCACTGAAGGATATTGTGGGGCATCAGGAAGTAACAGATTAGTAGACAGAACAGCATCCTATTCCTGTTTCTTCCACAAACACCTCAGGATGCATACAAGAGACACGTGATTAAGTTACAGCTCACTTCCACAACAATCTCAAAACAGTTAAGTAGGCATCAATACAGGGTGTGGGACATGAGAGAAAAGGCAGGGGTAAGTAACTTCTCAAGTTGAGTTTGCTTAAGAAATAACATGCACTTAGCTATGGTATCCAGTTTCCGTGAAGCTGTCAGCTGTTGCATACCTAGACAGTTCAGATGTGTGCCATTACCTTGATTATTGAATTTTGAATTTGTTTTTCTTCAAGGTGCAGAGAAAGGGTGCTGCTAGTTGCAAAAAGCAACCATTCACTCCACTTAAGACCTATTGATTCTTCCAGACCTTTGCTCAGGGGAGTAAACACTGGATATTTGTATGACATCCAAAGTTGGGTTTTAATTATTTTTCTGCTGATATTCATCAGTGGAATACACATATACTTACTGCAGTCTCCAAGACATAATAGTAATGAATGTTCTACAAGCTGAAAACTAACTAAAGAGATGACCATCACACCTGAAACTCATACAGACAGCTTTACAAAAGCTGTTATTTGTGCCTGTCACTGGATTTTCAGAGCATTCCACCATCTGCCCTACAGATTTCAACCTAAAAAGTACTTCACAGTGCTGAGCAGTATTATTGTTAAATAGGACTGTTGCTTTATAAACTAAATTCAAAAGCCATCAAGGAGAAACTGTTTAAATGGGGCCAAGAGAACCACAGAACAGCCCAGGCTGAAGGCACCATAAGAGGCCATCTAATTCGACCTTTTGCATGGAAGGGAGTCTGGATGAGATTATCAAGCATCACTGTCCAGCTGCATCTTGAAAACCCCCTGTGATGGGGACTTTACCACATCACTTCGGAGGTTGTTCCACTGAATCACTCATCATTATAAAATCATGCTCCTTGCAAATCATTCTCCTTGAATCATTCTCATTGTAAAAACAGCTATTTCTTACACAGAGAAGAAACCTCCCTCACTACAACTTGTATCCACTGCCCCTGGAGTAAAGAAGGGTCTCAATCCTATCTGTAGTCATGCTTTAAGTTTTGGAAAACACTGTTGAGGTCCCTTCCGAAAATTCTGTGGACTGAAAAGACCTAACTTTTACAGTCTTTCCTCAAATGTCAAGTTCTCCCCATCCTTGACCATCTTTATGGCACTCCTTTGACCCCTCTTCAGTCTGTCCACATCTGTTTTGGAACGGTGGAGGCCAGAACCGGACACAGTACTCCATGCGCAGTCTGACAAGCGCTGGTGAAGTGGGATGATCCCATCTCTCTCTGTTAGCAGTGCCCCCTCGGATGCAGCTCAGGATCCACTTTGCCTCGGTAGCTGCAGCAGTGCACTGCTGACCTGGTGTCTGTGTGTTGCCCACTGGCAGCCCCGGGCTCCTCTTGGCCAGGCTGTTCCATGGTTCATGGGTCATAGCCTGGCTGGGCTCTTCGGTTTTGTCCTCCCAGGTGCGGGACTCTGCACTTCCCTTGGTTGAACTTTGCACAGTTCTCGTGGCCCAGTCTTCCAGCCTGTTCATATCTCCAAAAGGTGGCTCTCCCTGCTGATGTGTTCCCATCGACACCCGGTTTAGTGACACAGCAAACGTGGTGAGGGTGCTTTTGGTCCCATCGTCCAGATCATTCATGGAGATGTTACAACGTGGAGCCCAGTATTGATCCCTGGGGATCACCGCTTGTGACAGGCTGCCAGCCTCAGTAAAACACATTGATCACCTGTGGGATGATTCCTGCCCATCTCATAGACCACCCCCATCTAGTCTGTATTTGACATTTGTCTAGGAGGAGGCTGTGGGAGATGTGATACATGTCAAATGCTTTACTGAAGTCCAGGCAAGCAACATCCACTGCTTTCTCCATATTGACTGAAGATGGTAATTTGTTTTAGAAAGGTGATCAGGTTAGCCAGGCATGATTTGCCTTTGATAAATCTGTGCTGGATTTTCCCAATCACTTGCTTCATTTAGTTGGTAATAGTTACTAGGAGGCTTGTTTTGCCACTTTCCCAGGGACTGCAGTAAGGATAATGGGTCCTCTTTTGGACCATTCTTATAGGCAAGTATGAGATCTGCCCTCTTCCAGTCATCAGGGATGCCTCCCATCTCCATGAATTTTCAAAAATAATAGGACAGTGACTCTGCAACAATGTCAGCCACTTCTGCTGACACCTTGGGGTATATTCCCTCCTGGACCTTGGATTTATGTGGGTTGAGCATTTGCAGGCCACTACTGGTGGGTCAACATGTGTGTTGTTGTAGCTACTTGATCCTGGGAGCTATAGGTCCAGCCACACTGGTGAAGAGGGAGGAAAGAAGGTATTGAGAACCTCTGTCTTGCCAGCATTATCTGTAACTTTTTTCTCTGCCTCGTCTAGTAATGGGCCTGTGTCTTCTGTGTCTTGGGCTTCTGCTTAACTGCTTATGTATCTGATCAATCATTTCTTCTTCTTGCTATCTCTGACTAGTTCCTGTTCCAGCTGAGCCTTGACCTTCATGTGTGCAACCCTGCAAACCCTAGCAAGGATCTTGTAGTCCCCCAGTGGATGCCTGATCACCTTTCTGTGGAGGGTACGCTTCCTTTTTGCTTTTAACAACACTCAAAACCTCATTGTTAAGCCTAGGAGTCACCTGTTCTGCCTTCTTCCTTTCACTTTGTAGGCAGTGGACTTTTATTTTGCTTCCAGCAGGATGCTATGCAAAAACTTCTAGCACTCACATGCTGCTTTGCTTTCCACACATGCTTCCTATTAAATCCCTTGCATCTGGGCTCTGAGTATAACAAAGCTGTTTTAATTAAAATCCAGGGCTTTTGTCCTAATACTTGTCTTTGGTATGCTCAGCAGGATCTTAAACCCAGAATGTTGTTGTGATTGCTGCATGCAAGACTATCATTTGAAGTTGTCTTTTCAGTTGGTGAGCAGTAAATCTAGCAATGCATTATTCCTAGTCAACGTGACCAGCACAGTTAGCAGGATGCAAGTCCTCATATATTCCAAGAATCTCATGGACAACTTGTGCATTGCTGTACTCTTCTCCCAACAAATGCCTGGGTAATTGAAGTCACCCATGACAACTAGGTGCTTTTGGGCAATACGTGCTTGAAGAGCCAAAGTAAGTTTTTGTCAGCCTCGTCATCCCGGTTTGAAGGCCAGGAACATACACGTAAAAGAAGATCCTCCTTGGTGACGAACCATCTAGTCTTGGTCCTAAGACGTTTCATAGATATTTTGTGGCCTCCATAGCTTACCTTCATACACCCAGATTTCTTTTTCATGAAATTCAGCTCCACCTCCTCCTCCTATCTTTGCTACAGAGTTTGCAGATATCTACTGTGATCTTCCAGTCATATTAGTCTTCCCACCAAGCTTCTGTGACTGCTTTCACATCGAAACTCTCAGACTAGGCATGGGTCTGCAGTTCCTTTTCTTGTTGTCCAGAATTTGTGCTTTGGTATACATGTACTTGAGGTGGTTGGACTTAGGATTCTTCCTTGGCAAAGTGTTGGGAAGCATTCCCCTCTACTCTAGTACACCTACATGCTCATCCACACTTTGCTTATGAGCATTCACGTGTCACAGCTCTGGATCTTACTCTCAAGTTAGTTAGTTAAAAGCATAATTCATGAAGTCAGCTCATCTGCTAGCAAGGTTACGTTGTGTGTGATTAGTCGTTTGTCCACTTCCCATAACATTTCAGGATTTCTGAGTCTCTCTTTGTTGAACAGATGATTCAGGTCAACATTATATTAGCAATGAGCAAAGTTAACACAAGTCCTACAGGAGTAGATTGATTTAATGGGCTACTTGAGGTCACAGTTACCTAAGTCAATTCTACATCTAATTGGCCACTGGTACTTGCTACTGTTTTGTGTCAGTGAAGGCAGGACAGACAACAACTCCTCTGTGCTGGACTATTAAATTAGTAGCTATTAACTGGGTACTATACATACTCAAGCGTCGCTGGCTAATAAGAAGGAAAAAAACATCAGTGGCACAGCCTACAGAAATAGAGAATGTGACAAACATATTTCATCCCAATGTAAGATCAGACACAAACATGTTTCATCTCAATACAAGAAAATTTTTTTCTGGACAGATAATCAATCACTGGAACAACTGCTGCAGGGATGTGGCAGAGTTCCCATTGCTAGGGGTTTTTAATCTGCAGTGGAAAAAGACGTTAGATAATCTTATCTAGGCTCCCTTTTCCAGAAAAAGGTGGACTGGATGATCTCTTGAGGCCCCATCAACCTGAGCTGTTTTACGATTCTAAGACATTATGGATTTCTTAAGACAAAAATCAGGTAACTCTAGGGATAAGAGAAATAAAAAATGCCATAAACTTTATCTAGAAAGGGAACAACCATGTCTCTGTGAAACATTTATTAGAAACATGAACAGACTTCCCTCTTTTGATTCTTCGTCTCTGGTACAATTCTTGCCATTAGAGTCAAGGGGAAATATTACTAGAATAATGTCAGAATTGTTTATGATTTATGAAAATAAGCCTTTGGAAAAAAAAAGCCAAGCTTAACATACCTGCCTCCTGCATTTATACTGACAATTTCAGAATAGCCTAAAAAAATTTGATGCACAACCTTTGCTCAACTGGAACTTGAATTGGGTGACTACTACCTTTATGTCTGTGAAATGTGAGCTGTGGGTATCAAGAGAACATTTGAAGTACAGGCGATACAAACACAACAAAAGACAGACTTGAGCTCATCTTTCACCAGTCAGATAAATTGCTCAGTAGGAACTGAAAAGATACATTTTTAATCAGCTATCACAACTGGACAACTCTTCAAAGCAGAAAAGGGGGCCATTAATGTACTTCACACTGAGCTCTACTTCACTGGCTGCAAAATCACTGACATAAACACAGAACTTTCCACTCCGAGAAAATTTAATTTCTGCATTGTGGAGTATTCTACATAAGGAGGAAAGATTCTGTTGTTGCTGTTTTGGGTTTTTTTCCTCCAATGGAAAACAACAGAAAAGACCTCCTACCATTAGAGAAAAACTGAAAGATGTTTTGGCATACTTCATTATTAACGCAGTAGTTAATAGGCATATAAATTCTTTAGGGATCTGCTTTGCCAAATCATAATTATGCAAACTTACGTGTGTTTCATACAAAAAATACCTCAATAAACCTCTGGATCTTGAAGTTAGGCAGGTATTTCAGTCACTTACTGAGCCTGAGTCAAAGCAATTACAGACAAAAAAGCCCATCAGAAACAGTTTGACAGCTTACTAAGTAGACATCCAAAACTGAAGCATTATCATTTTCCATTTCCAATGTGCTCTGTTCTGAAGTCAAGTAGATGGCACTGTCTCCCAAAGTGAATGTTGAACTTGAAGGTAACCCTTTACTGCAAAGAGAAGGGACAGTACAATCAACCGAAAGTCCAAGTTACAAAGAGTTCAGTCATACCTGAAAATTTAAAAGTAAGTTTCTCTATTAAACATAAAAATCTTCAAATACTTGAAAAAAAGGAATGTAAATAAACAAATATAGATGTGTTGGCAATGGCTAGATAACTGGAAGCTCATATTTGACTGATTGTACAGACACCTCAGGTTTTATTTTTGCATTTACTAAAATTTTATCAGAAAGTAATGCTATTCCTGAGCTTCAATATTTATTTAATGAATGAAACTATGTCACAGTAAATGCCACATATTTTCATTAATCTCAGAATACGTTACTTCCACGTTATACATGGTGTAAACTTTGGCAGCATTTTGTAATTCAAAACAGGGACAACAAGAGTAAGCAATTAGGCACATTGTAACATTAGTAACATCGGACTTTTCCATGCAGACACAGATCACTAGCAGCCAAAAGTTCAGAAGGAAAAGTGAGAGAACAAGAGTGTATTGTAATTAGTACACCTATGCAAGGAAGTGATGTTTACAGAGAAGGTGCACTCTGTTACTTTAGTCATTGATTGATTTTTTTGTTCTCTGCCTTACAGAAATAATGTGAAACTGCAAATGCATCTCCACAGAAATCTCATTTTGTAACATCCTTGGTCCACAAAGCTGAAACTCTCAAAGGTGTTTTAAAGAAGTCAGATGTCCCTTATCGCATGTCCTCACTAGCTGCCAGAAATTAGGCTCCAGGCTGCCTTGAAAACTCAACTGTCAGTTGTGCAGAGACATATCATTAAAGTTCTTACCTATTTACAGACAATGTGAAAAGCAAAATTCTGAATTATAACTTGGTATGGAAACATGGTTACAGCCATCAGTCCAGATATGACTAATTTCCCCCCCGCTTTGCAATACTTTATGTATATTTCAGATGGGATAGAACTTCAGAAAGGGCACAACTAGCATGCAAAGTTCAACATGCAGAAACTAGCATGTAAAGTTGAGATTCAAATGCTCAACAAAATAATGAATCAATGTCATACTGGAACAGAGCTTTACGTTCACCACATTACAGTGTTCATTATATAATGTACAGGACATCTTTTCAAAAGCAAGACTCTTTCTCTTGCACTAGGATGACCCAGGTCCCATTGACTTAGCACTATTCTCATATGTGTAACTTGAATTCTATTGAGCAGTGTAAAAGAGTAAAAACAAAAATCTCGCAATTAACCTCTTAACAGCAATACACATGCTGTCAGCAGTTGGTAACTGAAGTTCAAATTTCTTCAATAGCATCATCATAGCTGCATTTATTGCCAGTTTTAATGCAGACTGGTTTTAATGAGACTGATAAGGTAAAGACAAACTGGGGGTGGCACAGGAGAGAACAAGTGAAATCCCCATATATACAGTGTTTCAGAAAGAAAAATTCAGAGGAACATAGTTCTAATATAGTTTCAACAGTGCACTGAGTTCTCATCCTTAATTCTTAGGCTGAAAAAGAAAAGCCAAGCAAAAATCCAAAAAAACCACTTTTACAGGTACTTTCTCTCATTCAGTAATGATCAGCAACAAGGAGCATGCTCAGCTATGCTGTTGCCCTCCTCTGGCTAAAACATTCTATTTGATCTTGGTTCTTAATTAAGAAAAGAAAAAAAGAAGCGAAACTAATTCTGTCACTAGAGAACTGGGAAAGCTTTGTTTTTCTTTAAGCCACAATTACATGTTGCCTCAATCATACTCAAATTTTCTTTCCCATGGGGATACCCCCAGCATCCCAGTGCATCTGTTCATAGCATTTAACCATTCAAGTCTTTTTCTTCCACCTAACTGCTTATTATCATGAAGCTTGCATGAATTTAATCCACTTTGAATCAGATTCAGACAAAGTTGTCTAAGCTTCAGAAGCAAAGAGTAGTGGGTGGACAGACAGAACATTTAAACTTAACACACAGAAGTTCATTTATGTAGAACACCAGACTGGCAAAAGAGGTGCTTAATATTCCTTACAACAGAAAAACCAATACCTATAAATCCATGTCACTGGAAAAAACAGCAGAAGATTTTACTTCTATTTTTTAACCTCTCTTTGAAGAGGCTGTTTGACAAAATGTCAAGCCACAGGACATTTCAAAGTCTGGATGCTTCAGGAAGCTTGACTGCGTAAGAGAAAAAAACCCACAATTCCTCAAAGCCTTCCAAAATTTCTCCACCGAGAAACAGCAACACAAAGGTAAGACAAATAAAAAACTGAAAAATATACAGATAAGAAGGAAGAAGAAGAGAGAGAAGGCAGAAGTCCATACTACATATACCTCTTACATAAATGAGGCATAGAATACATAAAGAGAAAGAAGAATTAGATTTCATATAGATTTTTTTCCCTTAGGCTCAGGTGTATCAGAAGAATTCAGCAATACTCCTTATACAGCCCACAGTATCTTGGCATTGCTCTAAAGAGGGAGGTGAAGCACCCCTTTATGCATCATGGGATTTTGTTTGGGTTTGGGACTGAAGAGTCCCATGAGACCTGCTGAAAAATACATTGGAAAAAGACTTTCTGTATTCTTGAAAGATTTAAAACATGAATTGTAAAACATCTACAGTTTGAAACATTCTAAAATATTTTAAAACAAGTTTCAAACATTTCCAGAAGCACTTTAAAGGCATTGACCTCCTTCAGCTTTTTGCAATTCTAAAAGCAATGTCAAGTGAGACAAGAGTCATAGTGCTTATGGCATTCAGATTTGTCATCCTTAATTTAATTCGTCATTACTTAATAGGAAAACTTTTCCTAGAAGGCGAAAAAATCTGTTATCACTTCTGGTATAAAAATAATCCCTAATACAATATGTAAGTATTACATTTCCTAAGATAAAACAAAAAAACCCTTTCAAAGAAGTGGTTTTGGACTAAAAATTACATTTTCTAGTGAAAAACAGACCCTTTAGTTATTAAAATACCTCTGCACCAAATATAAACCTACTTGAGGAATGGAAAACATTTGAAAATTTTAATAGAAGCAATAAATTGTCAATTCTGTTATTTTACTGAAGGAATACTTGACATTGCTTATGACAAAACCACTTGACTGAAAAACGGCTTCGTGGAACAGAAACCAGCTGTCTTCTGACAAACAAGAAAGCCTACATTTACTGAATAACATATGTCATGATTGTCTTTTTTTTTCCTTTTTTATTCTGTTTTTTTAGGTCCAGTTCTTTTTGTGCTGAAAAATACAGCCATTTCCCCCTCTCTGCTACTCTTTCATTTGTACTAATTCCTCTTCACACTGTCTGGATAGCACCTCAGGTTTCCTCTACTTTTTCAACAACTGAGGAATAACTTGGTGAAAATAATCAGCTTGCAGCCTGGAAAAACACACCTAATAAGCTGTATGTTTATGACTGCTGCTCAGTCTCTCTTTTTCACTTTAATTGCAAGTCCCTAAACGCTTCTCCACATTATCTACCAATTAGTTATGCTAGTTCTAATCTGTACCAAGCCAGCTTTATAAAAGCACTCCTCACACGACACAGCCTCAGGAGCTGGCTCCACCTCAGCAAGTCACCTCTGTCTGCTTAACCTCAGCAGCAGCAGTTTCTCCCTTTCTACCATAAGTGCTGACCACTCTCAAGGAGAGATGGTGCTGATCGCCCTTCTTATGTTATAAGCCATTTGCCTCTCCTTGGGAAAATATTACATTGGATAACAGAAACAGAGGATAATTCTGAAGAAAAAACCCAACCCAAATAGAAAATACGGTGTGTGCTTCGAGGTATCCAAAAGTATTACTGATCTCTTTTTAATGAGGAAAATAACACCATCTGTTTTCTAAGTGGTATGGGCACATACTGCTCATTAGTAGGAGTCAAGGAGCTGTACAAATATCACATTATTACTATGCACACAGGACTCTCCCCTTTTATTACCTTAAACCAGAAATTTCTGACAGGTTACAAGCAAATTCATGTACTCTCTACTTTATGTTATGTTACTTTGAAGAACAAGAAAAAAGCCTGATGAAGAAGATGCCGAACTGTAATTCTAATTAATAACAAAGCAGAATATCATAGTCAATTACATATTTAAAGATTGAAAGCAGGCTCACATTTGTAAACAAATCTTTAATTCAGGCTTTGTTTCAAAGACTGCTCCAAGCTTTCTGTTTATCAGAGACAAATGGTAAAATGATGAGTCCTGTATCACATAATTTTCTAAAGAATTCTGGCAAGAAAAAGCTCAGATAGCTACAATTCAGTGCATCATTGTAGCATGGTTTTTTTTTCTGGGTTTATTTCCCTGCTAGCTTTTTTTATGACAGGACTGAAGTTTCTTCAGTGAACCATAAAAACATAAGTAAAACTTCAGACGTATATACTATTCAGTGCCAAGAAGAAGGAATGACCTCCCTGAACTGATGCCAAAAGAAGTGGGTACAAAACAGCAGATGCCCAGAATTTTAAGGAAATTAGTTCAATACTGAGCATGCTTAGCAGCTTTCTTAACTCCCAAGAGAAAGCCAGTAGCTATGATAGGGAAGCTAATCCTCATGAATTGTACATACTGAGATTGTGACACACGCCACTACTTAATGAGAATTAAAAACTGCCACCAGGCCCTAGCTGAAGAGGGCACACCTAGATCAGCAAAGATAGTTGGTAAGCTCCTATGGCAGATCTCTTGGCTAGAGTGTAGACATTTAGGCAGAAGATGTGGAGAGAACCACACATCTGTGACTGCTGGTACCAGGTCCGCTGTGTTAGAGAATGTGCCCTCTTGTAATGACGAAGCCCATACCTGGACTGCAGACACTAACAATCTGATTTTGTAACATAAGCATGCTAATCACATAGCTGGCAACATGTCCTGCATTAGAGGTTATTGCATTGACTGAATCACAGCTGGAAAGTAAATGAGTCTAGATATACAACCTAAGTGTAGACCTGCCAAAAACTTTATTTTAGAATTATTTTGGAGTATCTTTACCGTAAAATATAATGGAATTACTCATAGGTTTTCTTTACAGCTAATTTTTAGAGAGTAAAGAATATGTGAAATGCTTTAAATCTGAACTCTTTATTCAGACAACTCCACCATTCTCTTTTTCTAACTGATGCTGATATAAAGCAGTTCTGTAGTTTTATTTGATGCTTAAAGTAAACAAACCCTGCAGTACTCTGTAACTTTATTTCTATCAAAGAAAGAACTTTGTGAAAGATTGTGAATATTGAAGTCCTATGGATAACTTTTGACACAAGTTGAAGTGAATGAGCTCTACTTCTACTAATTCTTATTCATCAGAAGTTTTATTTCCAGAAGCTTGTGTAGAAACATTTTTGTTCTGCAATTAAAACTTCATCTTTATTACACCCCAAAACATGCTTCATTCCAATTTTTATAGCAAACCATCAGACATATGGAAGATGCCACATCAGTGAGATCTATTTCAACTTAATGGAAGTGGAAGCTGTAAATATCACTTTCATCAAGTAATGCTGCAAGTCATTTTACTTTTTATGTAAATACAGTTGTCAAATATTTAACAGGAGGTAAAATCCTACTGTCTCAAGACTGCGTTTAAAATAACTTGATTTTTTGGGCAGCATGCAGTTTACAGGAAAGAACTATATCTTGGCACATTACTGCATTTGTCAAATTTATACATCGAGTAGCTCAGGACTCCAAATTGTTCCAAACAATACTCAAGATGCTTGAGTGGCTACCCTTCTTGATGAAAACAGGCAAAGAAATGGCCCAATACACAGTAAAGAGATCCGCAAGCAGGCAAGGTGACACAACAGAGCACACTTCAGGTGCACAAGGGAGCCTACGGGCACATACAGAGACAATCTCCCAGCAAGACTTACTGGCTTAAGCATGGTATTGGACAGACACAGCTGAAATATATTCAAACACAACTCAAATCACATTCAACCTTGCTAGCATCTGCACAGCTTTTCTTAACACTTTCCTGTTTTTATCTTTCCTGGGTTAAAATCAGACACGCTCTAATCACACCCATGGATGAAGCTTCACAGAAACTTACTTCAGAAAATAGTTGTTGTGGAAGAATTTAAAGGAGACCATTCAGCACTGTACATGCAGAATAAAGAACAAGTTTTCTTTTTCCTAGCACATCACCATTTTCTGCAGTTGTTTTAAGCTACAGCCAAGTTACGAGAAGTCCTTCCTACCCTGGCCTCAATGTAGTTTGGTTTATGGTACATACTAAGGCCCAAGCAAAGTTTAGATATCCAATTTAGTTTTGGAACATGAAGAAAAATTTGTATAACACTTTTTGCCATATTTATGCTTTGTATTTCATGATCCCCAATTACAATATGTATAATTACAAAAAAATCCATGATAAATCCTACAGGCTTTTGGGACCCCTCCCTCACTGGAAAAATTAAGGACTGAGTTACAGAGACACTTGCCCCTTCTGCCTCTTATTTTGCAGAGCCCCCTTCTGTTAAGCACAACTTAAACTTCCAGCAGAACAGTGGGGAATCCTCTAACATATAGGGCCCTTACCTGCTAGAATAGAGCGTAGGTTGATCACGTTGACAGTGCACATCTACATTCAAGGAAGAAGAAGAAAGTGTGGTTGCTAAGGAAGATGCTTCAAACAGAGACGGAGTGCTTGGCACTAGATCCGGCCGGTGGTGTGAACCTAGTACTGCATATGCAGAAATAAAAAACAAAGTTAACAAATTTCATTTCAAATTGAGCCCAGGAATCTTCATCTAAGTATAGGGAGCCCCATGGTGACCTCGTCAGCTTCTCGAAGTTTCCTAATGTTTGAATTGATGAAAAGGTAGTATTCATATGCCCATACCCACACTCTTTTTTATTACAGAGTGAATTTCAGCTCCTAACAAGTACATTGAGCAGAATACAGAGTAACTCCAAGGTCAAATATTAAGCAGAGGTATGAATGTTGAATTCTTCTCAGTCCTGGGACTATTCTCATGCTACCAGGGCTCATTAATGAGATTGGATTAGGCAATTGGTTCTGCTTTCATCATGGCTGCAGGCAAGTTCTGAAAGGGGCAAAGTTGGTATCTCTTCAAAAAGGCTCTGGGAACAAAAGCCTTCAAAACACTTCATGTAACATGCTTGTTTAGAGGTCAGTGAAAAGGATAGCATTGGCTCTGGCCTTAATTTACTATCTGGGCTGGTTTAGGATGTCCTGAAATCTGAAAGTTTAACATCATATTACAAACTTTGATTCTGACTAGCTCTTGCTCTGAAGGTCCATTTTCCCAAATACTACTAACTACTCTCTCAGTAAGAATAACCTGACTCTGATTTTGAGAGATCAGCCATACTGAGGGCACTCTAGTTATAGGACTTCTAGAGTTTATACAAAATTTTTAAAAATATTGTTTAGGTTGTTGATTTGAAAGACAGTACCTTCTTCATCAAGGCTGGCATAACTTTGTCCTTCAGCAAGAATGCCATGCTTTTCATCCTTCCACTCCTGGCTAACTGCGCACACGATTTCTTGTGATGCTGCCTTTAGGGCTGTGATGGAATTGCACCGTTTCTTTGAAGGTGAAGGCTTTAAAGCTGCATTACCAAATGAACATAGGTGTTGAATGATGTCATCTTATCTCCTTGCACATCTTTAACAGCATATGAAAAAGTAAGTCATATGGAAAATCTAGGTTTTGAATACAGATGAAGAACATGTCCAGAAACCTACTTAACAAACATTACATTAAAACTAGAGCAAAAGGTATTGTTATTTCATCTGCAAGAGAAGTACTTTTGTCTTCTTCAGTTTCTTACTGCTTATTATAGGACAATAAGTCAAGTCACTGGCACCACTAAGTTCAAAACTCCTATGGAGCATCAACTCATGTAATCAGAGACAGAGTGATACAGGAAAAAAACCCAGAAAATAGGAAAATGGAAAAGACTTTTGGAGTATTCTGAGAGGTTACAATAATTTTTTTGAGCTGTTAACTACTTTTATTAACTTATGATACTGCATAATTTCCACTTCAGACTTATGTGTCAAACATTTCCTTTGGGTACAATAAACACTTCCAAAATCTTGATGGCCTACACACTCAGGTATCAGCACCTCTTTCATAATTCTTAACAAGGCCTGCCTATTTAAAAAGCATTGTGAATCAGACTCTAGAACTGATCATTGCCAGTACCACTGAACCATGACCCCCATCTGTAGTTCTCCAGAAGAATGCCAGCTGTTTCGTTTAGTGTTTTTCAGCTCCTGGCTGCTGATCTCCATGCACTGGCTGCAAAGTTACTTCAGATGCACTGTAACATTTCTTTCACTGCTTTACTACAAAGTTCAAATTAAAAACCTCAAGTCACTTGGCTAAAGACTGAAGAAAAGAATCAGATACATAGTTCCAGGGTATTTTAAAAAAAGAACATAGTAGATAGTTGCAGAGCTAGCCTTTGCCCAAGGCTAAATCCACTTAATAAGTTTTTGTTGTTAATTATGCATAGTTGTTCTGTGCACTAGGGGAAAAAACAGATTAAGAACAGGGCTTAAGTGTTTAAACTGAAATGTCTGACTCAAAGCTTAGAAATAATGTTCCTGAAGGCAGGAACACTCCCAATTTTTTATTTTATGAAAGAATGATGATGCATTTGAACCATTAATCTGTATAAAAGTACATTAACAGCCCTGTATACAGAGGAAATCAATAAAAGTAGGATACTTAGACAGGCTAATAGCCTGGAAAAATGAGACAGATGAATTAAGATCAGAGAGAAAATTTGGCATGATATCCCTTAATTGTACATTGTAGGCTTCAAATACAGAACAGGTTGTGTCTTGTCCTGGAACAAATCTAGTAGTCAGAATTATAACGAATTGGGGAAAAAAGACTCAGATGTTCAGGTAACATATATAGCATTTATTTTGTCAAACAGGAGTATCAAGTAGTAAGGAGTAGACACTCTTTATTCTTTATTAACACAGAGGAGTTCCTTTGAGTATTGTCTCAGACAGCAGAACTCCCACCAGTTCTTTGGCAAAATTATTCTAAGATTTAAAGAGAACTGTGTCTCAGGAGGCTCCTTTCTCCTTTAAGATGAATTTTGCTTCACATTTTATCACATTACATCAGACTCTTCTATTTTCTTATTAATCAATCTTTTCCAAAGGATTTAACTTTCAATACTTTAATCTGTTAATTTATTCTAATATTTGTGGTCATTTTTGATTTACTTAAATCTCATTTAGTTCTAGTGTTTGTTTGTATTTTGTTCTCCCTCTGTCCACAGACTTATTTCTCACTCCAGATAACTAATGAAAATGTTAAGAGACCAGCACAATACTGATCAAAAAGTATTTGCAAAACACCTACAGTCATTTAAAGACAATACCATATGCTCAACATTCCTCGTCTAGTGTTTGATCCGAGTGTCCATTCCACATTTTGACACTCAAAGTCCAAAGCAAATACACTTCCATGAGCAGGATTATGAAACTGCTAACTCAGACCCATTTTAAAGTACAAGTTTCTCTACAAACTAGATAATTCTAGCCCATCAGTTAATACTTATTTGTCAAGAACGCTGCTTCATAAAAAAACCTCAACTCAGAAAACACTCTCTCCTAGAAGGTAAGCAAAACCAGCCCTTCTCTTACTACAAAGAAACAAACAAACAAAAAAAAGGTGCAGTTTCAGCATCACCTCCATAGGTTTAAAAAATAATCTGGTAGTAAAGCAGCAAGTCAGTATGTATGCATTTAAAACTATTTAAAGCATCTAATCTGTATGTCTTACGGTAAGACTTTATACCACTTGGGATAATGGTTGGAAAAAACTTCTTTGCTCCCATAATCAGAACAGCTTTTCCCCAAAGAACAGCCTGGGCCTCATCAAATCTCAAGCACTCATCTTTGCCTTGCCAGTATATTTATTAGGTCTGCCCTAGAGTCTTCCTTACTGCACACACATTGAGCACATCTCAGCAGTTGTCACAGAATGGTATGTGTTGGAAGGGATCTTAAAAATCATCTAGTTCCAAACCCTGCTGAGCCCAGTGACACCTACCACTAGAGCAGGTTGCTCAGATCCCCATTGAAACTGGCCTTGAACACTCCCAGGATGGGGCATCTACAATTTCTCTAGGCAACCTGTTCCAGTACCTAATCACCCTCACTTGTAAAGAGCTTCCTTCTAACATCTAACCTAAATCTACCCTTCTTCATCTTAAAGCCATTCCCTCTTGTCCTCTCACTATATGCCCTTTTAAAAAGTCAGTATCCAGCCTTCTTGTAAGCCCCCTTTAGGTATCGGAAGGCTGCTACAAGATTTCCCCAGAGACATCTCTTCTCTGGGCTGAACATCCTGAACTTGCCTAGCTTGACTTCATAGGAGAGGAGCTCCATCCCTCTAATCATGTTGGTGGCCTTCCTCTGGACTCTCTCCAGCAGGCCCATCTCTCCCCTGTGCTGGGACCCCAGAGCTGGATGCAGCACTGCAGGTGGGGTCTCACCAGAGCTGAGCAGAGGGGCAGAATCCCCTCCCTGGCCCTGCTGCCCACCCTGCTTTGGATGTAGTCCAGGACACGTTTGGCTTTCTGGGCTGTCAGTGCTCATTGCTGGGTGACGTCCAGCCTCTCATCCACCTGCACCCCCAAGTCCTTCTCCTAAGGGCTGCTCTGATCTGTTCATCCCCCAGCCTGTGTTGGTACCTGGGGTTGCCCCAACCCAGATGTAACACTTTGCACTTGGCTTTGTTGAAC
Source organism: Callaeas wilsoni (assembly GCA_013398955.1). Classification (NCBI taxonomy): domain Eukaryota; kingdom Metazoa; phylum Chordata; class Aves; order Passeriformes; family Callaeidae; genus Callaeas; species Callaeas wilsoni. The sequence continues at coordinate 28,415 of VWPU01016082.1, forward strand.
CTAGTGAGGTTCCAATGGGTCTACTTCTCGAGCTTGTCCTGGTCTCTTTTGTCCCCCATCACCATCCTTCTCTGCACTTGCAACGTTTCAGATTGAATTTCCTTTCAAAAGCATGGTCAATTTATAGAGAAATTATCCATCAATTCATTAATATTTATAAGATTCACAAAAAGTCTTATTTTCCTGAAAAGCTGTCATAACATATCATGCATACTGGGAACCTCTACTTGGGGTTAATTCAAATTTTTTCTTTTTCTTCTAAAGATTCCTTCATTCTACTTAAAATATCTTAATTGTTTTAGTATAACTACTCTCAGCCTTCTCCTTTCATCTACCCTATTCTTTTTCTTATTTAGAATTTCACTAAATACTTATCACCTACACTTCTGCCTTCTTATTGCATTATCAGTTTTCCCTCTTCTTTCATAGGCCTTTAGACATAATCATTTGTTGTTCTGATCTGCCAGGCCTTTATCACTGATTTTCATGGGCAGGCTCAGAGTTCACAGGCTCAATTGGTCTTTAGAAAAGTGATAACATCTTTAGATGACATGCAGAGCAACAAAGGCCAGTATGACTTCCAGTTATAGAAAAGGTAGTGAAAATAAAACTTGATCTGAACTTTTGATGGAAGAAGCCTGTATGAAGGTGTCTCTAAATTTTTTTTTTAATTAGTAAGATGCTAAATTAATTTCCCTGAGTTGACTCAGTTTTGCCTGAGACAGTAATTGGTAAGTGATCTCTCCCTGTCCCTATTTAGACCCACCTGCCTTTTGTTATAACTTTTCCCCCATCTAGTTGAAGATGGGGAGTGACAGAGTGTCTAGATGGTCACCTGAAGCCAACTTTAGCCTGATGTGACAAAAATACATTCTCTGTCATTTTATAAATAGAGTAAAATCCCAATTGCCAGAAATTTAGTTTCTTGATTGGAGCTACGAAAGTGCTACCTGATGTTGAAAAAAGGCTTGTTTTATTGCCAAGACAGGAACATTATAAAGTTATGATTATAAAAATATCTAAAAGAGTGGAAGTCACTACTTTCTTACCTTGAACCTTTTTGAAAACTCTTGCATTCATAAACTTTAAAAATCTGTCTGCATAAAAACTTGGTCGGTGAACTGAAACAGTATCCTACAAGATTGAAAAAGGTCTCAGTCACATTTTCCACAAGTAAATCACAAGTACAGTGTCAAGAAAGAAGCTGGACAGCTCAGGCAAACTATATTATACATTTCAGGCATAGTCAAGACTAGTGAATCATTACCATTTTTTTCCCTTTTAAAGGTTAATTCTTCAAGAACTTTTTAGGTATTTCATTTATGAAATTATGAGTTATGAATTAAACAGCTATATTCTGCAAAATCTTCCAAGCATTTGAAATGAATTTTTTCAAATTATGTCTGTTTTTCAGTTATAGATTCATCAATGTCCTGCTAAGTGGCTAGTCTTGTGTAAGTTGTAAGGACAAGCTGATATTAGTTGTTATTTGAAAGCTCAACAAATAAAATCAGAGCATGTATTGGGAGGATTTCAGCAGCAGCTAAAACCACATGGTGATGTTAGACTACAAATATACCAGAACTAGTTTTTTCCTGGGCAACATGAGTCAAAGGCCCAGCCGCGAAAATATCAGCAGTTTAAAAAAAAGAGTAAAATCTACTTACCCCATCATAAACAAGAGCTTTCCAAGAATGTTCCAGTTTCTTCATTAACCTAAGCATGTAAAAAATTAAATCAGAACTGCTTTATAAAACTTCCACTTTTATAAGTAATTTCAGAGTATTTTACTTAGTGAAAATTCATTGAAAGTTGAAGTTCAGCTTACCTGTAAGATTGGAGAATATCAATAATACCCATAAATAAAAGCAGTTTTTCGCCTTTATGGCTTTTTGCTGGAATACCTCCCATTCTAAGAGAAACAACATGATTAGAATATCTTTTAAGACATCTCTGATCACCAGTTACCAGCTGAACTGTACCCACTTGCAAACTCAAAGGAATAGACAATGTTCAAGCCAGATGCCACAGTGCAAAGTCAGTCAAATGTGAGTCACCTAGCATGCAACAGATTTTAAATAGAAAATCTGAAGTATCTGGGATTCAGTGGTAAATATCCATCATTAAAAAAAGGAGGAATGTTTTAAGATACTTTTTAGATAGAACTGGAAATATTCAGATGACCTGAAAATTGGAAAAAAGTATACATCAGTTTATTGCTAAGGAAAATAAGTAACTTTAGATAAGGGAGAATTTTCTCACTTTATTGATCATAGGTAACAAATCACAGAGAGTCTGCACATTAATCAACATCTGAAAAGTTTGTTTCATACATTTTTCACTAAAAATTATGTATTACTGTGCTTTTTCAAAATTTCTTTACAGACAGATAAGTGACAGATAAAGCAACAGTATCAAGCTGAGAATGGGCATGGGCCTCCAGCTGGTCCAGGGTCTCTACTCAGCCATGAATTTAAAGAACAAGACCTTCATTCTAAGACCCTCTCTTCCTACTCCAACACCTAGGAAAATGGTCCATCTTAGATCCTCAGCATTGTGTTTGGCTCCACTAGCCATTATGTCAATATGAGAAAGAAGATAGTTCAAGGAGCCAAGTAAGGACTCCACTTGTCAGAATCTGAGTAGCACTATATACCTCAAGCGATGTGGGAGCCCAGGGTGGCAGCTAGTGCAACACCTCTGCCATCATACAACAGCACTGGCTATCTTCTGTGTGAATGTGAGTGAGTTGTAAAAACCAAGAGAAATAAGGCTCTGTCTAATATTATAGTTCTCAGTGCCTGGAAACTCTCTGTGAATGCTAAATATCATAATTCTCCCACCTGTTTGCTGTAGGTTTAAGCACACATTTCTGTATCATTAGTTGTCTTTGCCTACACAGCTCCCTTGAGAACCAGGAGAAAAGTAAATCCTTAATTTTAAATTAAATCCTCATTATAATGAAGGACTGATTATATGCAATGCTGAATGGTGACGATAATGCTGTCACAGCACTTAATATATTATGAAGGAAACAAGAGAATAATGATTGCCTATATATTCAAATTTCTATTAAAGTTTTTGCTAGACAGAAAAATAAGAGAAAAGCATCAGTTCTTAATCCCTGGAAATACAATATATGACTGCACTTCAGTGGTTGATAATATCATTCTGTGTATATTGAATATATTACTTCAAGATGAAAACAACCCCTGTAGGAATATCCATTTCAATGTTAATTTATAGTTTTTGCTTAGGTCTCACCAGGCTGCTTCCAGTTAAAATTAGATTATACCTGGGACTGTTGTAATAGCTGTCTAATAACATCTCTTTTACAAAAGAATGTACTTGTGCATACATAAATCACTCTGAACTATCATGATATCATGGATTTAAAGACGATCAATGTACCAACCAACATTTCAATTTCTTGCTATGTGGCAAATCTTGATGATGCAGCTTTTGGAGAAAAAAAAAAAAAGGCTCAATCTTTCAATTCCTGGAATGCAGTGTACTCATGAATGTTTTGCCTGTTAATAGTTTAGATAGTAATCTTAAGAGTAGGTTACAGCACTTACGTGTTTGTTGTCTCTGTGATGACAGAGTCTCCAGACTTCCCAGGGCCCTGTATAGACTCCATGGCTGTGGAATAGAGAACTTTCTGCCCTCCATGGCGTTTTGCATCTGATGAGCTCTGGGAACACTCTCCTTCTTTTTCCTTCATGTTACTGTTCAATATGTGGATCCCCAGAAGGAGACTGTAATCCATGATCTTGAAACTTTCTAGAACCTACCGAAGAAGACATGGCTATACTGAAACAACAAAAGAATTACACAGCAGCATTTTGCAACCTAAGTGAAAACAGGCTTTCAAGGCACAAGCTTCTCTTATCAGGAAATGTGTGAAATTACAGTTAAAAAAACCCCTTTTGCTATCCCACACAAGTCAAAGCGCTAGTTATCTAATTAGCTGAATGCTCTTGTTACAAGTGGGAAAGATGCACAGCTGAAATGTAACCTGATGTCAATTTGTAGTCAAGGAAGATAATACCAGGCAGCACCTTTTCCTTTATAGTAAATACTCAATTAATGCTTCCATCATATACTTATGAACAATACACTTTTAAAATTATCTCTAATCCACATTCCAGACCTCCCTGAGTGTTTTTGCCTGTACTCCTCTCTTACCTTCCCTCCACCTCCTATTAATAACAGAGACTATTATCCTTAATTTTAAATTAAATCCTCATTATAATCAAGGACTGATTATATGCAATGTAGAATGGTGCAGATAGTGCTGTCATAGCACTTAATATATTGTGAAGGAAACAACAGAATAATGATTGTCTATATACTCAAATTTTCTCTTGAAAGTTCCCTTGGAGAACTTTCAAATGTCAAAAAAAGCATTTGCTACCATCCCCTTATTAGCAGCTAATGGAATTGGAGTACAAATATCATGCACCTCTCTACTAGGCTAAATAGGGCCTATCTAAACTCAGAAGACAAATTTTACTTCTGAAGCATGCCTTAATTAACCAGCCTTCTCTTCTAGCTCTACCAATCATTTATTTCTCTGGCAGCATGTCTTCTCTCACACACAAGTACTTCCATTTGTTTTTAGTCAGCTACACCCTTACAAAGTCTGCCATGCTGTCATTGAAAGGCAATATAGCTCAAGTCAATACTCAAACATGAACTAAAGCAAGCTGTGATCACATCTAGTAATATAACCAAACTGTTCATAGACAGCAACTGCGTTTAATGTCTTACACAAGAGCACTACTAAGCAGAGGGAGAAACACCAGTAACCACCAGGAGGGATATGCTGTGACACTCACCTCTCCTTTACCTCATGCAGCTCAGCAGTGATTCATGACATGTTTTGGCACACAGTGCCCGAAGATAAGGGTGTAATTTTTGTCACAGAATCACAGGCAATAATACATCTTTTTACATGAACAAGAAAAAAAATTATTTTACAGAGATGAGAGAGCAGATTCCAGGTATTTAATTTTGATGCCGATTATCCAAGTACAGTATTTTTGGTTAAGCAGAAACATCCCTTCTCTTAATTTAAAAAAAAAAAAAAAAGTGCAATTTCAGCACTTGTATAGGTTTAAAAACTATATGGCAGTAAATCAGTAACTTAGTATGGATCTGTATGTTTAATCATAAGGTTTTTATACCTCTTACCCTAATTGCTGGAAAAATACTCATTGCTCAGATAACCAGAGCAGTGATGAAGCAAAGCATAACACACTGTAATCTAAATGTAGAAAGGCACAAAATCAGGCCTGATTTTCAGACTCCAAGAATGACTTTAAGACACCATGGGTTTGTTCTGGCGCAGAGGGATCCTACACAGTGGTGTCTTAGTTCAAAGGGAACAATAAAAAAGCTGCTAATGTATACCCTTAGTAGCCCACAGCATCTTCTCATGCTCACCAAGGATTTCATACACAGCAAAAAAGTGTATTCTAAATTACCATACCACAAGATTCTGCATTTTTTTTTGTGCACTGTGTGGAAATGTTGGTGGTTTACAATAATAAACCACCAAAAATAAACAATTTTGCAATAATAAATTGCAAAAATAGCATGGCTAACAGGTACAAAGGCACTTGGTGCCAAAAACTTCTAAAATTTTCTTTACTGCTTACTTATTGCTACCCTTTACTCAGACTTTCTGAAAAAGAAATTACAATATCATGTATTCATTAAAAATATGTAATCAATGAATGTTTGCCATCAAACGCTGAAAGTAAATTCTGGATAGGCTGAAAAATAACACCTTAACAGTAAGCAACACTGTTCATGCAAAAAAAGAACAGCAGCTAGTCAGGCTTGGGAAAAGCACTGCCACATTTATTTTACAGTTATAAACTACTGCTGACAGCTCTGCCTTCAACATATTCTTTACTGCATTTTGAATTAGGTCACGTTAGACACATGATTTTACTGCGCTAATTACATAACCTACGTCTAGGATTGGATGTAGTCTCACGGGAGGCTGTGCTGTAATGTGCTGCTTCTTCTTCCACAGGGACCTCTTATGTGATAAAATTAATCGTTCTGACTACATCAATTCATCACTACCACTTAAACCCATACTACTCGTACAGTACAACAGACTATGCCTTGACAATTTATGATTTTGGTGTAGGACTACTAAAAAACATCATAAAAACAAGTAGCTATTTCGTTATTACAGCTCATTATCAGATTGAAACACCTCCGCATCCAGTGGATTAACTGCAGTACAAATTCTTACGAACAGCACACAGCATAAGAACCCTCGTCCCCCAGACACTCTGTTCATGGCCCTCCTCAGAGGTGGCATTATCCTGCCCACAAAGCGTGTTCAGGATATCATGATCCGGCCCTGTCTCCCTACAGCTTTGATGTACAGTTCTGATTACTTCCCCTTAGAAATGTGATAACCAAACCAACCACTCCTTACGCAAATGAACCTTTGTGACCATATCTAAGCATGTTTCGCTCCCCTTTTGTTTCTAATGAAACTTCTGGTAAGAAATAATTAACTAGAATAACAAGGAAGAATCCCATAAATCAGCACTCAACAAAACTTCGTGTCAAACTCCTCAGTCTGTATTAAGACAGCCATTTTACTTCTTGATAAAACAGTTGGATTAACAGCTGAATATATCTGAGGAGTTCTCAAATATGTATCTTCATTAATATTTAAAATACCAAACTGTGTCAATTTTTAAATATGTAAGTAACATTTTGCATGCACAGTTGTACAAAATAATCTTTTTCAACAAGGACAGACAAGTTACAAAATGCAGAACATCAAGACATTTCTGGACATGCAGCATTCTGTGAGAACATAAAAAGGCATATCTTTTCCTGTGCTGAGGTTTGTTTGCAGATACCTTTGATGGTTTTAGGACTGCTTTTGAGACGCAGCAGCAAGTTTTTGCTACAAAGGCACCATTACACGGCTATATTCATAGCAAAAGGAGAAAGCCCTGCAAAACACCTGACTCTATCCATGTGAGATAACTAGAAATTGACATAAACTCCTAGAAATACACTACTTGTATAGCTAAAGAGAGGAAAAAAACAGATCTTTGCTCATGTAACCATTCTGAAATGTATCTTGCTCGCAAAATGGCACTGTGAGTTTTCAGCAAGAAAGGTCTTAATCATGGTGTGTACTAACAAGTGTTGTATTTGATAACGACAAGTAAACCTTCAGTTCACTGACTTAACATTAAATTGTTCATCTTGGTAGTATTTATATAGGTGTTAATTCACTAGCTACACAGATTCTGTCAACACAGTGTTGTCACTTGGTCACCAAGTAGTGCTGTCAAGCCTGACTTCTGCTGCTCTGAAAACTTCCAGATGGCAAGTGACACTCCTTGCAGCACTATTTTGTTTCATGCCATATAAAAACCCACAGTAAAATGGTATCACAAAACATGTTGTTTCAGAACATGAAAAATTAACTCTCTGAATCAGATTTTCTTTTCTCAGAGCTAATCAGATGTTAAAGTATTCTGTGAATCATCTTAAACATGGTTACTCTGCTCTATCTCAGCCAGTGACTAACAGAGCAAAACAAGTATTTCTGTCATGAAATGTCACTTTTTTTTTTTTAAATATGCAGCCAGCCCAAACTACGTACTGACAGAGAAATCTGCATTTACATTTGCTATCCATGCAAAACAGCATGCAAAAAAGTAATCAGATCATTTTCATAGAAGGGTCAAGAGAAACACTACTCAAAAGAAAAAAAATTTACTAACTTATTAAATGTAAGTACTAGGATAACCATGGAAAGAAGTATTCCCTCTCCTACAAGCATTTTGGAAAAGCGACATAGGAAGTAAGACAACAGAAAGAAGACTGATTTTACAACAAATCAATAATTACTCTTCAACATAATGAGCTACATGAAATAAACAAATTTAAAGACTGTCTCACAAAATAAGCATTTCTTAGGAACAAGTTCACAAATGTCAATGTCTAAAAATGGGTCTGGTTTACAAGAAATCTATCCCAAGAAAATTAATCACCATATTCCCACCAAAGCATATGTGGAGTCACTTCCCATTTCTATGAAATTCTCAGAATATATTGTTAACTAACACTCCAGAACTAACAATCTGGATTCTGATTTTAAAAGTAACAGTAACTAGAAATTTCTAATGTCAATTGAAACTACAGGAGTGATAATATAGAAAGACAAAAGAGATCTACAGAATCATGCTATGGTCACTTTCCTGAAACTACCATTTCTGAGAAAGAGGCCCTTCATCTAAGTTTAGTACGTTCTCCATCTGCATGCCGCGCCATGCCATCTTCTATTTCTGTCCTATGCTGCAGTGTCATATTTCATTAAGTTATGCCAACACTACTGTTTGTAAAGATACGCTGTAGAATGGGTCACTAAAATTATTTGACTGAAAGAATTAACTGTGTAGATCCTTTGAGGTAGAAAAATGGCAAAAAACTGCAACACATACTACACATACTACTAAGGGATTTGCAAAATTGTGTGAATTAATTTGGTCATACAAGGTCTCCATCACAGTTGCTACAGCACAAAACAGATGTGCATTCACACCATAAAACTTTTGTAACAACTGGCTAAAAGAGCAGCGATGAAAATAACACCCAAATCTCAAACTTAGGAGATGTGACCCTCTTTATCTTTAAATTCCCTTGTCTTTACAGGCTTCTCTGTTAGTCACTTTTAAAATGTAATTTCCTCAGAAAAGTCCAGTGTGCATTTCCATAAAGATAAAATGCAGACTCTCAAAAGCCATTCATTTCTCAATAGTAAAAACATCTTCAGATTTTTTTTTTTTGCTCTTAAAAAACGACATGACCACAATTTGCTTAATTGTTACTGCTTCTGCAACAAGGCAAGGAGAGGATAGCTACAGTAAATCTCAGCAACAGTCTGGAATTTGAAAGCTAGTTCAAATTTTCAATTGTGTACATTGTATATGTGATAAACTCATGAATGTTCCATCTTTAGGAACACTGCAATACTACAGTCCTTGGTTCAGTTAAGGTGCAAATACTGCAAAACAGTCTGTGAGCAAAGTTTTCAAACCCTGTCACCTCAAGTGTGAACAAAACAAGCAGGGGATGCAGGAGCTGAACAATGCTATCAACCTGTACTTGTCCCAGCACAGATAATCTGGAGGCACCAGCCAATGAGAGAGCACCACAAGCAACTCAGCTCCATTCTCTAACTGGGCAGGTCGTGCATCTCCTCACCAGCACTGCTGGGAGGTGTGACAGGCCAGAACTGATACTCCAGCAGTCGTCCACCACTGCAGCACTGCATTCTCTGGGGAAGCAGCTCTGTGTCAGCTGTCCAGACGGTCTCTGTCGGCTGAGCAGATGCATCAGGAGGCCACTTCAGCTAAGCAAGGAAGCCACGGCACAGCTTGAATGTGAAAAAGCAGCATACAGGACAGGTGAGGACAGACAGGCTAGAAAGAAGGAATGGAGAAACATTGTCTGGGCACCTAGGGATGGCAGCTACGATCAAGAAAGCCAAAGGCCAGACAGAGTTGAGACTGGCAAGGAATATCAAGACAAAGAAAAGCTTCTACTGCTAGTGGGAAAAGGCTGACCAAGGAAAACATGCGCCCATTGCTGAATAGGGCAGGAGATCCAGTGGCAGCAGTCACATAGCAGGTCCCCACACAACTATCTTTCATCGCCAGGAAGTTCCGCCAGGCCTCTGAACTTAGTGATGGAGCTTAAGGAGGAGAGGGGCTAGCAGCCAGAGATGTTCATATTTAAGAAGTAGGAGAAAAGTTCATTGCTTCCTGATTCTCATTGCAAATATGAACAATGGAAACACAATCCAAACTTAAGAAACATAGAAGAGAATTTCTTAGTCCTGAAATACTGGAAAGATGAAAAAAATTCTTTTCTAAAGTGAGTTCTTAATTTCAAATGCCTACACTAACTTTCTCAATTTGGAGTAGCAGTAAAAAGAGACGACAAGTTTTGAAGTCCTAAAAAGCTGGTCAGTTATCACTCACACTAAGTACCCATCCAAATACCACGTGGGCAGAAAAAGGCAGAGGCAACACTGACGTCCTTTTCACAAAATTGGATGGAATATTTCTAGTCTTTTTAAAGGCAGAAGTAAAAGGCAGGTAGTCAGATCCAACCTTATTAGCTGAGCAAATTCAGCTATATGGAAGATAACAGTGTCTGCTCCCTCTGTTTCACAACACAGAGTAAGACTTGTCTGAATAGAAAAAGAAGTCAGTTAATTTTTTTATATACATATAACCTTTAGTGTGTGTATATACATATATCTACAGATACACACAGACATATTGTGGATATGTGTATTTATGTAAATACACTGATTACTATAGGATTATTTTCTTTTCTTTTAATACTTTTAAAATTTAGCTAGGGCTTTAAGAACTCTAGACTAACTTTAGAGTTGTTAATTTAAGATATACACTGAAAAGGATTATATTAGTTCAGCCGTCAAGTAACATGTAGCAGGAATTTTCCCAGACTTTCAAAGAACAGTAAGAGACCCTTTATATGTAACAATTAAATGACTGATTCTTGTTTTTACTTTTCAGATCAGTTCCCTCTTTTAGATTCCCTCTGTTATTTCCAATACAACAGATTCCCCCAGGCTTTGGCTGGGTAAGTAACCTTGGACAAGTAGGGGATGCACAGAAAGGCACCCAGATCCCCAGATGTGACATACTGATGCATTCTGTGTCACCACACACGGTAGGAGCTCAGGAAATACTCACTGCAAGAGGCTACAGAGAGAACAATGTGTCGTGTTAGATGAATGTCTCATGCTGAATATGCAGCTGAACATTAGGTCACACAGCTTTACAAACCAATCACAAGGCATTGCAGACTTCTGTGATAGTTAAACAAAAAATTCTATTCATGTGCAAAAACAATGCTTTCCATCTTGTACCACAGGTGGCAGTGAACAACAAACTCTGATATTCAGGGTGTCTCTTCTATGTGGTGGGTTCAGACTATCCATTTTGCTTTTTCATTATGAAACTCTTAAGATTTCCCTCAGACAAAATACATTTTTTCTCTCCAAAACCCCATGAATCCTGGGAAGATCTGGAGTCTCCCTTTTCCTACTTTATATTTTCTTACCCATGCTTACAGGAAAAAAAAATCTGTTTTACAGCAATTCTCTCTGTCCATAACAGGAACTGATTCCATTCACCAAGGTCCTCTCAAAGAGCAATGATAGGCATCCCTCTTTTGCCTTGAAAATATTATGTGGACAGCACTACTTTTCAGATGAGGAAGAAATTACCTTGCGCTAGAAATAAGACCGCTGCCACTAAGCCTGCCTTCCCATTCCTAGCTAACCAAGAGACATATTCACAGCAGCTCTACATACAGTTTATCATACATAAAAAAGGTTCCGCAGGGCTAATTATGCCTTCAGAAAAACGTAATTAAAATATCCAAATTAATGGAAATAATAATCATCATCATCATCATCAAATCTACTGGACTTCATTCATGTATTAATCTGTATTGCCACAGATGGATCAGTGTAATCCTGAATGTGCAGAGGAAAGGAGAGATAGCCCTGGAACTCAGGGTTGTGCTAGATGAGAAACTTAATGAGTCAGCAATGTGCCCTGGTGGCCAGAATGGCCAGCTGTATCCTGGGATACACCTAGCACAGTACAGTCACCCGGTTTGAAAGAGGCAATTGTCCCACTACACTCAGCATTGGTGCAGCCTCACCTCAAGAACTGCACGTAGTTTTGGGTTCTACAGTACAAGAAGGGTATAAAATATTAGAAAGTGTCCAAAGGAAGGCAACAGAGATGGTGAAAGGACTACTGGGCATGACTTGTAAGGGGCAGAGGAGGATATTAGGTTTGAGGGCAGCAGAAAGGCTGGTGCTGATCTCTGGTGCCTGGTGATAGGATGCAAGGGAACAGCTTAAAGGTACATTGTGGAAGTTCAGACTGGACAGAAGAAAAAGTTCTTCAATGAGATGGTGGTCAAGCACTGGAACCAGTTCTGCAGTGGGGGAAGTGCTCATCATCCCCAGTCTGTTGGTGTTCAAGAAGTATATGGACATTCTATTCTATCACTATGATCTCAGATCACAATAGCTTAACTAAAACACAGGCTTCATCAGTGCTCTGACATCCATAGTTATGTCTCATTAAACAGCATGGAAAACAAATGGAGGTTAAATAACCTGTACTGAGTAAATTTAGAGCAGAGGTGAACACAGAAGTTTAAATATACTCACTCGACAATCCCGCTGTAGTGTTTTCATTAGTGCACTGTGTGTTTCAGAGTCGAAATACAACCCTTCATGCATATCTTGCAGGAAATCCAAGTCTTTGAATGTAGGATTGGACTTCTCCCTCTCTTTTCTTGATGCTCTCCGTTTGTACGTGGAGCCTTTCAAGTCGTATGTGAAATGCATTTTCAAGGCTCGTGGCAAAACATTGTTCATGACAACAATTCTAATATTAATGCCTCCTGACTGAACGCAGTACAGCCCATAAAATTTGGGAAGAAGAGTCCTTGGATTCTGGTTCAGATTCTAAAACAAAAGAGATACTTTTAAATATGTCTATTTTCACTGAACTTCCATGGTTTTTATTTAATAGCAAAAGGGGTTTTTTTAATAGCAAAGGACATTTAACAAACATGAAGAAAATTGTGTATGTTTCCTTATTCAGCATAGTTTCTTCAACCAGTTGATTATCTTTGTGGGTTTCTATTTCAGAAAGCTTATAAAGGCCAAGAGCAGAGCAGTAACTACATTCACGCCAGGTTTCTCTTTCTCACAGAACAGACTAGGCCAAACCCAAAAGCATCCCAAAGACTTACTCTATTTTTTATGATCTGAACAACCTTTGCATTTCACCTGCTGGAAGGAGTTTGGGTGAAATGTAGTTCTTATTATCTTGACTTGGATTCTGAAAAACAGAGCCCCTCTCTCCATGAGGCTTTACACACTCAGGGTTAGTGCCAAATGACAAAGTTTTTTCCAAAGGAGTGTGATGTCATAACAGAACCACAACTGACCATCAGAACAGAAAAGTGAAATAATCCAAATTCCACAACAGGCAAAATAAATTAGGTAGGAGAGGATAACAGAGGTGAGAGAGAAAATCCTCCTTCTGAATACAACTGTTCCCAGTCTTTGGCATGAAAAACAAAGAAGAGGAAAAACTACTTCAGGTCTTACATGATTACTAAGTCCCAACATGTAACTATCAGAAGAAAGTACTTTCACAGAAATAATCACAGTGACTGAAGTTTTATCCTTTGGAAGCCATTGCATAGCACTGAGAATAAAGTTCCCAGAAACAATACAAACTGGCCTTATATGTACTTGTAATAACTCAAACTTATGCTGAGTGGATTACCATGATTAGAAACAACAAAAAAGCACCTGCCACCATTGTCCTTTTTGATGTGCCAGTACACACCTTTTTTTTTTTTTACACACACACAGTGAATCCATGTTACTTTAGTGCAATAATGACAACATTCCTCATTTTTAGTATAAGTGAGAGGGTAATTTTTCAAGTATTTACTTCAGAAAACAAAGCAAGAAAAGAAAGTCAATCAGAGGTCTAATAATACAAAGTCCCACATACCACCCAGAAGAATATCTGTTCGTATGTATGAGTGGCTTTCGTTAAAAAAAGAAAAAAAAATTAAATTCGACTTACTTTTTAATCAATGGTTTTCCCTTCAGATGACACACAAAACCCAGTACAATGGACTTAGAACTAGCCCTCAAAATGTTCCATTTAAAAATTAAGTTTTGCACAAATTACATGGATAAAAATATCTTTTACATCATTGCTTTTATACATGAGAAATGGAAATTAGAAGTAGTTGGAAACAAAAGTGAAACTGACCGGTCTAGTTTCTTTGTCCACTCTGAGTGAAATGCAGAGGATAGACAAACACAAAATGGAGAAAAGAACTGAATTAGAAATTTAGAAACCTTATTTTGTTACTAGTTTATTAGAAGCAAAAATTGGTATCAAATCAGGTGATGACATTCAGCTTCATCTTGAATGTTAAAAGAGCACCAATTCTTATTTTAAATATATTTTAAATTTGTATCTATTCTTTCTGTTGGGTGTGTAGGACATGAAGTAGAAAGGCAGGTAAAAATGTAAAAAATATTACAAAAAATACAGATAAACCCAGTGAAATATTACAAGACAAATGAAAGTGAATCTTCAGAAGTGTGACATGAAACAGGAGAAATACAGGTAAAATACAGTGTTCAATTACTTACCATATAATAACCTGGCAAGAGCTTCTGAAGAAACTCAGCCTCTTTGTGTTGAACTGTTTTGATGATGAATTCATCACCACTAGTAACAAAAAATAAGGACCCACTGGCACCTGGGTTGGATAATTCAATTAAAGGTTCACTGCAGAGTGAGTACTGGAAGAGACAAAAATTGTTTTTCACTGGCAATGCATGCATTACCCAAACACAAGTTTAATATGAAGAACTGAAGGTTCAAGCAGGCACAAGAGAACCATGTAGCAACACTATTGCTGCTGGCTGAGGTTTGGCAGGCCATTCTGCCCAGGACATGCTGCACAACCATGGAAGAGCAGCTGGCAGCTGAGCATATGATCCTTCCTCATGTCCCAAAGCAACAGGTGAATGTTCCTTTGGAGCGAAGCCAGTGGTTGAGGTGGAAGGAGTCGACCTCCACGCTGTCAGCATAGCAAATTCTGAGTTGAAAACTTTGAGAAGACATTTTCACTGGAACTATTTGCTTTTCATATCCATTTTTGAGGGAAACAGGTACAAGATGGTATAAAAACTGGGAGTAGAGGTTTCTTATTACAGACAAACAGTCAAATCCTATTCTGTGCAACTGGGATTGAAACTATTAGACTGATAAACTTGGTATAGCTATAGCTACTAATTTTAGTATAGTTACTAATTTTTTAAATCTTTTACTATTTTTATGATTGAAAACCACTTGAAACAGAAAAAACCTCAATACCAGTAAGCATGAAAAACTGGGATTTGAAAGACTATTATTTTGCATACTTAGACAGGCTTCCTCTTCCACAGGACACATCAAGAATTACAATCACATTAAGGATGAAAAAGACACCAAGATTATCCCTTGCTAGTAGAACCATCTCACACAGAGACTAATGTACATTTATGAAGTGTCCACTATTCCAAACTTCATTCAAACTATATGGAGAGTAGACATTAAGCTCAAAACCATAGAAAAATCTGTTTGTATTAAACTTGAAAACAGTGATACAGGAAAATCTAGTAAATATGTTCTTTTGTGAGCACTTGGACTAAAGAAGCATGTTTCCTATGGACTCAAGCCATTGCCTTAGTGCATCTTCTTATCTTAGCTCCAGTTAAGGCTTACAATTTTTAAGAGAATTTTGCATGATATATAAATATTTCCTTTCCCTGCTTCTGAGGCCACTCAATTCCAATTAATGCAAAATACCTTTCATGTTAATCCTATAGTTGCAATTTTCTACAGACAGAATGGCCATACCAATCTGTAACACTACAAACCTTTAGACCAAATCAGCAGCTATACTGCAGCAATGGCATTTTTCTTGCCAAAATATTTAAAGCTTCATGAGTAACTCTCACTGTGATAAACATTTGAATGCAATTATCCTAAACATTAAAGCTCAATAGAACAGCATAACATAAGCACAAGAGATTGACCTACACTCTGCATTGGTCATTTTCCAGTGGCATGCATTTCTGTAAAAAAGTCTACCCACCAAATGCTGCTATACAAAGGGCCCAGTTAGTTTTGACTGGACACCTCTGAAAGGAAAAACCAAATCGAAAGGTAAGAAAATCCCCAAGAGCCTGACAACTGAGTATTTATGATCAAGAAGCTTCCCTGCAAAATGACAGCACTCCATGAGGTTTCCAGTGACAATTTAATTCTACCAGCTGTTCAAATGTATTTACGCTTGTTATCCTGTCTGACTCCTGCACTGCAATACAGCTCGTCCTCCTTGGAAAAGGTGAAGCTTTAATTCCTTGAGCTTTGTCACTTCAAATTAACAGTGTAAACTCACATATGCTTGCCGTAATTTCTACTCTTCTTATTTTACTTCACGTGCCCTTCAGCCACAGCGGGACAATTATTTACTACTTACCACATACCTCTTGTGTGTTCTGCTGTGCCAAGAAAGAAAAGAATCTGCAACAAGTTGTTTTTACTGGGAATTTCCCTCAGGGAATAGTCTTTTTGTACTTAAACTGACTGTCACAAATCTTATTCACAGCATGCAGTCTTTGTGGAAGCCTTAACTTCTGCTACTGCAAAGGCCTCTTTAGATGGAGAAGAACTTGCAGGTGATAAGGACTTTACTCTAGGAAGCACAGTCTTTTTAGCAGCTGGCAACACAGCCCACATACTTCAGCTTTTGCCAAGTCCATAAAAAGAGATAAGCTAAATAACACATTACATAATGATGCTAATGTCACCCATGATGTCCTTGTCTCTAAACTGGAGAGGCATAGATTTGATGGATGGATCACTCAGTGGATAAGGAATTGGTCACACTCTAAGAGTTGTGGTCAATGAAAGGAAGAAATTTTTCACTCTAAGGATGGCAAGGCACTGGAATATGTGGCCTAGAGCAGTTGTGGATGCCCCATCCTTAGAAATGTTCAATACCAGGCTGGATGGGGCTTTGAGCAACCTGGTTTAGTGCAAGGTGACTCTGCCTACGGCAGTGCAGTTGGAACTAAATCATCTTCACGCCACTTCCAATCTAAACCATTCTATGACTCTATGATACATAAAATTCCCAAACAACTTTATTTCCTTGCTACTACCATTTATAGTTCAAATTAATGATTTTTTTTTATATAACGATGGTCATGAGGACTAGTAACACAAAATCCATACATAGCACTAGAGAATTAAAATAAGACACCCACATTAAGACACCCACATTCAACCCAAATAAAAGGATAACCAGCTAAGTTTTGCTTTCAAGCTTATTCTCCAAATAGGAAGAAAACCCCATTATAGCACACTTGAGAACAACAGAAACAATATATTTAGTAGTATATTAATATTTCAGAACCATTTAATCAATTTTTCTTTTTTATTCACCCAAGCCCTTTCAAATTCTTTTGGTTTCAAATAGGCCGTTATCAATAATGGAACAAAAGGGCTTTAAAACTCATTCAAAAAACTGTACAATAAAACTCTGACGTATAAAGTTGCTAACTTGTACCAGAACTCTGATTTCTTGAGTGACCCACCATGAAACAAACTGGACATCAGGCGAACATCTAGAAGACCATTCAGCTCAGCATTCACCCTACCCTTCCAAAAGCAGAACTACATGAGAAATAAAATAGTGGATACTTGTCCTAGCAGTGTACAAAGTGGTTCCACCAAGTAAAGCCTGCTTTTACAATGCCAGCAAATTTGTAACTTTTTTTCACATGTAAACCACTGAATACTGTGAAAGAATAAGTCTTCGATTTATGAAATAGAGAAAACAAAGGAGGCATTCTAAAATGCTTCATTTTTAGTTTACCATCCATGTTCCTCAAAGCTAGACAGGAACATTTGCAGATGTAATGGAAATGTAATGTAGTGCATAAGTAACTTTGTAATGAAGTGCGTAAGTAACACAAATCACACAAAAGTACATAATTAGAATTGAATTGATAAAAGTCACACAACTAATGATCATAACTTCTCTAGAAAAAATATCTGAATAACACGGATGTTGCTCTAGTCAATTAAAAAAACAAGTTTTTAATACGTCTCAAAGATAAAGAATTAAAATTTTTGTAAACATTAAAATTATTCACTAGTTATATACCCCTCCACACACAAAATTTTTTACTGATTTAGGCACCCTTTAAGAATCCTTTTCTGCCACAATGAAACTAGCATGCTTTACAATAATTTGTAACTCAAAGGAAAACTGCAGGCTCTTACCAAATAGTCATCAGGCTTGATACCAAAAAGTTCTCTGAAATAGCGGAAGGCAAGAGGTGCATATGTCTTAAATCTGAAGTCAGGGTAATGATGAGCAGGGGTAAGATTGCTCCCTTCACTGAAAACAAAAACAAAAATAAAGCAAACCAAATTACTGAGCAATTATTAGCAGCTAGTTTTACTGTAAGGCTGCGTAACTTGACTGTTTGCCTACTGAGAAAAGGGCATAAATGCAAATAAATATATCACCGTTAATCACTGTAATAGAAATGTCTGTGAGACACACTGAGAGCTAATTCCTTTTTCTCACCTTTTAGGAAATTACTATTTTCACCACCTGTATGCATCTGCATAAAGATCATATTTAAACCTGAACAGGACAAAGTCTGCATTCCAGAAGTCCAGGGTAGAGACTGACTCCACTGAGTCTTGAAAACTCCCGTGTCATGGTCTCTGCGCTCAAGACGGCTCCAACCATGGCATCTCTCACCAGCCCTTCTGTGTTTGAAAGCAGCAGATCCAGCAGGGCACCTCCCCTGGTAGGCTTACTTCCCAGCCGTGTTGGGAAGTTATCTTCACAGACTCCAAGAACCTCCTAGACTGCCTCCTCTCCAGTGCTGAATCTCCAGCAGACATCTGCCAGGTTAAAATCTCCCACAAGAACAAGGGCTGACAATCATGAAACATCACCCAGCTCATTGCAGAACAGTTCATCCACCTCCTCAACCTGGCTGAGTGGTGTATAACAGACTCCCACCAAGATACCTGCCTTTTTGGCCTTCACCCTGATTGTCACCCATAGGCAGTCAACCTTCTCATCACTACGCTTGAGCTCTGTACAGGCAAACCACTTCCTAACGTACAGAGCCACCCCACCATCTCTCCCTCCTTGCCTGTCCCTTCCGAAGAACTTGGAACTTGTAGCCATCCAGTGCAGTGCTCTGGTCATCCCACCATGTTCCTGTGGTGCTGACTATGTCATGGCTTTCCTGCTACTCTATGGCTTCTAGCTCCTTCTGTTTGTTACCTGTAGTCCTTGGCTCTTTTTCTTGTTTTATATTTATCATCTCATTGTATTTTTAGGCTGAGTTACAAAAGTCTTGAGATGAATACTAGATTTAAGGTAGAGGGAAAAGTCAGCAGTAAAACTCTGCTAGATTTCAAAAAATACCCTAACCTGCCCATGGATTCATTTATGATGGAAACTGAGAGAGGTCTTTTAAGCAGAAGAGTAAAATTCCACACTGTGATTTCAAAACAGACAAGAACACCTTTAGGACAAAGTTTTGGTACTGAAGTCAGGCAGATAGAAACTTTCTAACACAGTTTTGAGTATTAGAAAGCAGGCCTTCATTACAGCATGCTGCTCACTCAGGGGATCTTTCCTCTAATCAAGTGCCCTGAGAGTCAGGTGAACAGAGTTTTTATCATGCACACTGATTATACATTCATTAGCTATCTCCACTTACTTGACTTTATTTGACATAATCACAGCCCTTATCAGAAGTCCTCATATGATTCTTTGGGGTCTGTCTTCAATGTCCAGTGTCCTTTCAGTGTGGCTGTTCCTTGACCTCTGCTTTTGAGTAAGCGCAGTATCATCGTTTTGTATAACTTCTACTTTGCCAGGCTTGCAGAGCTGAGCTGGCATCCTGCTTGCGTTTTGCATGAATTCTCTTTGCCTAAGTTACATCCTTTATCTACTTCTTCAAGGCTGTGCTGTTGTGTTCTACTGTCCGTGATAAGAGCAAATGTTGTTCTGTTCTACTGTCCTTATCAGTTTGGCCAGTCTCTGAATGGTTTGATAAATAGAGAAATACAAAATCCAAGACTTGACACAGTAGCTGAAATCAGCTTTTCCTGCACTTCTTTAGTCATAAGCCATAACTAAATTATTCAGTAATCAGAATGTACCATTATGCTTGGCAAAAAGGATATCCAAAGGACACTAAAAAGAAAAAAAGGCTACAAATTCACACAGATATGAAAAGCAATAAACGTTAAGCAACATTCCTGAAAAAGACTAAATTAAATATAATGACAGATTTAAGAGCCTTCATCCTATACAATTAATACTTGTCATATGAACTTGCCATCTTTCATTAACAACAGTTTGACGACAGAAGCCTACTCAACCCACCTAGCTGCCCCTGCATGCACGCTGCCAAACCCCCACAAAACCGAACTGTTTTAGTGACAGCAAGCGAACAAGCTTTATCAGGCTCTAGAAATGTATAACACTTCAGACTCTTTAACAGAAGACGCAAGGAGGAAAAAAACCAAACAGATTTCTGGCTGGAATTCACACAGAAAAAAGATGGTTGTGGATGACCAATGATATATACGAAGACAATAGAATATTGCTGCTTCTTGGAGTGCTAAACCCTACAGGTAATAGTGAAGGCTGCCTAGTCCTAATTAACTTCTCTGATCACTTTATATTTACTGCAGTACAACTCCAAGATATCAAAATCAAATCCACATATGCTTTATTGTTCCATTATAGAGCTAAAAAACCAGAAATCTGCAGGATACAAGCTAAAGATGGTAGTTTTTCTCTGCAGTTGAGATAGACTGATGCTCTTTCATAAGGCCTTCCAGCTACTCAGAACACTGCCAGATTTGTCAGACATTAAGTTTTATATAGCTGGTTGTGACTCATTGAATTTTTTACAATACAAGGATGCCCCAGTGGTCATACAGCTCCACTAGAAACCTGGAGTCATACTTGTAAATGCATTTAATTGTCATAAGATGCAGAAAATAATAGAACAGAGTGTTCTCTACTGAAGTATCACATAATTGTCAGGGAATATAAAACATCTAAACCTTTTAATAAATTCTATATTTCAGTACTAAACACTCTTATAAATCTGCTTCCTTCAGACATTACTTGAAAGCTTCTCCTGTGAAAGCATGTCAGCAAATAGGTTACATGTCCTTACTATGCCAGAACATGTACTGTCACTTCACTAAGGTGAGATGAAGGTAGGAGGTTTGCTATGAAAATGGGATGGCTCTGAGCCATTTCGTAAGTGCGTATGGAGTAAAATGACCAATGCTGGGTCAGCAGGTGCACAGAAATGCATAGCAAGTGGAGATTTATTGTGAAACAGAGCAATTATTTTGGGACAGCTTCTACATAGAGGGCAATTCCATGTATTTAGAGCACATCAGATACTTTATTACAGATATAACAGTTAATTCCACTGTGCAGACAACTTCCCTTATTCTTTATAAGATCACCTTTAAAAAACACTCTCTGTTTAAGGTCTACAGAGTATTTTACCATACCCTGTTTCTGTTAATCATATTAATTAGTTTCAGCTTCACTACCTAACAGAATAGTTTACTGATCCCAACAGTAAGCTCTTCTGTAGTTCATGAAGCAAGCTTGACACAAATTTACGTTTTCTTGCTAGTACACTGGAAAATAGCTTTTAAGGTTTTCTTGATGGTACTTTTAACTGAAAAAGCACCCTCACTTCCAGTAATTTCCTACAGTAATGGAAACCTTTCAAATTTCTTATCAATTTGAAGCTCATATGACAAGTATGAATTGAGTATGGCCTTGCTCTTGCTGGAAAAGGACAAACTCCACTGTACAGAGTGCTTGATGTAAGTACATCCCTATCCTATTTAGAATTATTCACATTCCACTCTATTAGCTATTAAAATAATGTATTCTGTGGTTTCTCTTCACATTTTCTTGATGCATTTTACAGTTTCAGTCTCGTGGGATTAAAGTGTATGTGCAAAGCACTACATATAACGATTTTTAATCAGTCTAGGGAGTTTCATGGGGATGATTATGTCTTTGAAGTTGAATAAGAAAAATGCCCATGATCTATTGACAAAAAAGTTAAATCTGTAAAACGGTGCTTTGGACATAATAGAAAGGGGGTAACCATATAATTTCCCTCTCAGCTAGTTTGAGCATAGGTCTACTAGAAAAAGATGAAGACTTTTAAAATTAGCTCTGATTCTGGCAATCTTGAGCAATTCAAGTCTTTCTTTATGAGCTATGACAACAAAATACAGGCTTTGCAAAGATTAGGAAGCAATTGTAACTTATGAGGTATTTTAATAACCTTAGCTGTTAGGCCACACAAAAGAAAAAGATTCATAGGCAGACTAAAGAAGAGAGACTAAGCTTAAAATGCAAGTTTGGTTTAATACTTACATTGTATTTTTTTTTTTTGAATCAAGCACACCTAAAAATGTCAGTATGTGCATCTTAGCCTGTCTGTAAATGCTGAGAGTGGATTTAAAGCATAGGTGGTGCAATATTAAACTAAAATTGAAGTAAAACTAATTACATTTTTAATGGCTAACCCCATGGCTGTAAAAATTTGCTAAACAAGACACCCAGATACATTTCTTGGCAGCTTTTCTTTGCTATGGCCTCACCCTGGTAGGATGTACTCAGGAGATACCACACCTATCTGAAGGGGCAGAGAAAGCCAGCTGCATATCTTGGTAGCAAGCCTTCGTCACTGAGGATTGGTAAAAGGCTCTGATGGAGCTGTTAACGAAAAAATTAGTCTGTTGTTGTGACCCCATGTATAACTTTCATGTGTGTATTGTAAAAAAACTGAAGAGAAGGAACACCTCAGTTCTTTTCAATTAAAGCAATTATTTTTTAAGATTATCAAAATAAAATGTCTAAACTTAAATGCTCCCAACATTAAAAACTAAGATTATCTAATTTCAGTTTCATTGCTCTTGAATAAAGCTGCTTTTAAAAAATTCATCAAAATGTGTTTCAGCTCTAAAAACTGTATCAAATAAATAGATACTGCACGTCAGATAGTGCTTTGGTATATTCCCTTCCTGTATGTAATTTCAGGAAAGCATCCATTTCCCACTTGATGGAAGTAGGTATCATGTTTATCTGTACAAATAGGTGTGTCTGCGTTTTCTTCATACTGTGAAATAAAGACCAGTGGTAATACCCTTTTTTCTCACTTACGTTTTCCTAAACTTTAAGTTACCAAATGCTATCCTAAGCGGTTCCCTTCAAGTCAGGTTTGAAATACAACTAGGAATAGTAAGTAACTTTAAAAAAAGTCAAGCCAATCATATCTATGTAACGGCTGAATATAGAAGCATTTACTTATGATGATGAAGATATGATTATTTTATAACCAACTGGAAATGCTATTAAAATACAGGATCTCAGAGTACTTGAAAAGTAGTTTAAGTAGTCTACATAACCATACAACTATCTGGGTTATCAGACGTTTATCAATAATTTGTTGGTAACAGAAGTAGCTGAGTCCAGTAATTCATACCAGATTTTGCTTTTGTTGCCAAACTATCCCCATTTCTAATATTTGTTTTGCATCCTCCTCTCTGTGCTATCACTCAACTCACAAACCATAAAAACCTTGTCAGAACTTGAGTCATTCTGTGCATCACTGCAACCAAACCACCAATGAAGAGCAGCAGCACTTTATCAGAATATTCAGGTCACTTTATTTGCCTTGTGAAACCGCCCACTGGAAACATATATCATGGTGTAAGTTACACAACAACTCATGTCGTAATAAGTTACACAACAATTCATTGTTAGTGTGAACATTTAAAAACTAGTCACACTGAACCTGCAGAGCATTCTATACTACAAATACACTACCTAGACCATCAGCCAACCCATGATACAGGTTTGGTACAAAGATATTTCCAAGTGTAAGTATCAGTTTTCCTTACTTTTCTCAATCAGTCCTCAAAAACATAGTAGAAAGCAGTACACTTCAGTTTTAGATGTAGGGTAGAACCCAGACTGGCCAAGTATGTCAAAGTTCTTACTTTCTTAGTACTTTTGATTACTTATTTGGGCTATTATTCAAATGCTATCACAATACAATGGTAAGCTTCTGGCATTAAAGAGCAGAGAGTACTGAATAATCTTTCATTAGTATCAAAACAAAGCAATTTGTAAATGAACCAGTACAGTATACAGACTGTAGCTGCAGAGTGCACACAGGTCATCAGCATCTAACACACTTCCTAGCTCAATTAGAAACCATAGCAACTGTTCTCAATATGCAGTCTAGACCCTGCAATAAAAGTGTATTAGCAAGGGAAGTGCGTAAGATTGACTAACAACTGCCAGAGCTAGGCTTACAGACAAGCAAGGAGCTGTTCTAACCATGGCCATCTCACTGGCAGCCAGCACCACAGCCAAGTCAAAGGGCTGACAAAACATTGCTGAAGCCACGTTGTACAAACAACTAACTGGAAGCAAATTGTGCCACTGGAAACTGGTTCCAGCCAAGGAAGACAGGGGCACAAATATGCCCCACACAGCTAGTCACAGGACAGAGCACAGAGAGCACACACAGGATGAACAACTTTCCCATCAAACCCTCCAGCCACTGTTGCAGCAGTACCAACACCAGGTAAGCACCTCTGTTGCTGGATTTCCAAAGTGGAGCTGAAAAGCCAGAAAAGAGATTACTTGGAGAGGTTTCACTCTATTCAGTGAGTAGGGTGGAGACTTCAGACACTATCTTCAGAATCCAGTAGGTCAGCGCAGGGTGCATTTGGTTTCTCCATCCTAGGAGCAAATTTGCATAGTACCATTTTAACTCTATCTGGATGGCAGTTCTCAATGAGCGCCATTATGGCGGCTTCCAGTAATACCTCATTTTCCAAAAACAACATGTTATACAAACTCCTGGGGAGCTTGAAGAGAAAGGGATGAAAGTCGCTCCACTACTACGATGTGCAAATGAAGGCAAGCACCTTTGCAATTCAAATCCACCCACTGTACAGAGACACCTGTACTTCACTCAAAGTAATTTCCAGAAGTAAATACGTAAATTAATCTGTGGTAAACTGAGCAATCTAACACAGTTACAGAGTAACTCTGGACCAGGAATAACCTGCAATTCCAGGGAGTTACTCCTGATTTACATCAGTAGCTTCCACAATATGCAGAGCACTCATGTTCAGATCTGACCTAACCACTTTTCTCCCTGGCATTTTTCTCTCTTCTTAATGAATCCTGAATACTTCAGCATAACTACTGAAGCAGAGATAGAGGCTGAGGGTTATTTCAGGGTCTGAGAGGTATGCAGAGACTATTTATCCCCTTCAACCAATAAAATTCATAAACGAGTGTTAACTATGTGCCCGTTTGGACACAAATCCAGGAGGAAACAGCCCGAAAGGGGCGTCTCTCTCTCTTTCTCTCCTGCCTGCCAGTTTGTTCCCCTAACCATAAAAGGGCAGGTATAATACTCTTCTGCTCACTAGTGCACAGGCTGCATTGCACTGCATTTCTACTAGCTCAGGTCTATCTCAGCACTGCCACCTTAAGAGTGCTCCTGTCAAAGAAGCAGGTGTGCCTATGACTGAAAAACAGAGTCTTCTCACCTCGCTGCCAGACACAGGTGAGGCAGGGAAAGCAGGGGAGGAAGGTGGAGCAGGACACCGCGTGAAGAGGCAGGTTGCTGTGAAGTTGCCACAATGAAGAGGAAGTTCAGCTGATAGCCTGTTTGAAGTTGCAGCTGAATTATTTGTACCTAAAGCAACTGGAAAAATACTGTGCCTTGCTGGGTAAGCACCTGTTTCAGCGCCACTCTTGCTGCACTGTTAGGTTCTCCTTAGGCTGCAAACTTCTGCAAAAAGTTTACTCAAGCTCAGCTTGCTCCGGGGTACTTCCAGGTACAGGTCAACCCACTTCACCCGCTGGTGTAACTAATTTGCACTAATTGCTTTCAACCCAGACCAATCCAAAGGGAACAAACAGAAAGTCATTACAGTGAGTACTTTTAACAACGCTGCCATCACATGTAGGTATCCCCCTACAAAAAGGTGAAGAGCACCTGAGGTGCACCTTGGGAGTGCAGCCCTAGCTGTAAAGAATGTGCAACCTTTGCGTTTTACTTCCAATATGGGTAATGAAGTTACCTATTGACATGACTCAGGACCAATCCACATAATGCCGTCATGAAACAATACCCCAATACTCTCAGCTAGCAAGAAAGAACCCTGTATTAATTTTGTGCAATCCTAAATTATTATCATTTATGCACAGTTATACACTTCTGGTTGAATATGTTTTAGATAAATAAAAGTGCATGTTACATTGAGACATAGCAAGGATTTGAAATTTGACATTTCTGTGCATCAGCATAAGAAATCAAGTGTCATGGTTTGAAGAGATTGCTACAGATAACCAACTTTTAGTTCCACAGACAGTGTTGTCAACAAGCGCTCTTTATGAAGAGGCTGTTTGTTACAGTCAAGATGACTCACTATGCTATATACTGCTTACTACCTAGCTATGTGAAAACAAACCCCAAAACCTAAAACTACGCTGCTTTGGCCATTACTTTCATTTGTCTAATTTTCCTCAAAATATTTATTTTTTATAGGAAACTGTCCAGAAAGGTACTACTAAAGCTTTTCTATTCAATTTTATATTAGTGCAATCAGTCTCTTCCTTCTGCCTTTTGTTTTTGTTTCAAGCCAGAAGGGATGTCTCCCAGCTCTTCCTTAATACCAATACAAAACAAGGAAATCTCATTTCTGTGTGTACATGCATGTGAGTCTCACAGGAAAGAAAGCACATGCAATGCTATGGACTACAAACCATTTTATTTTACTTGTTCTTTTAAAACTATGTTTAAAAAGAAAGAGAATAAATTTTCTTTCTCAAACTGTGCTATGTAATAAAACAGTTTTAGTATGTAGGTTCCATGTAGTTTCCATGAACAAAGCTGATGCAGCAAACATACAATGGAAGCCTCCATCACTGTCATAGGCAGACATTTTTCCACCAATAAAAGTTTTGTTACATTACATGCTAATTTCTCACCTTTAGGTTGAATTTTTTTAAACAAAATTTTGTGATTATAGTGTATGAAAACACATGCATATAGTTAACTTCTCTATATCTACCTAATCTACAAGAGAAAGACTACTAACCTGTGCACAAACCCTATCATTAACGCCAAAAAAAGGATATGAATACCCTCAACCGCTAGCAACTAGAAAACGTAATGTAAAAGCTTCATTTCACATAAGAATTTTTTGTTTTCTTGAAGGATATCTCACTTCAATGAAAATCAAAGAAATTTACATAAGGAAATACCAAAATTTAAAGTGTCTGCAATTATTTTGTACATTGTTAATTTAGCTTGGTTTAGTGACACCAGTAAATACTAAGGATTATAAATTATTTGAAACAGCTTATGAAGCAGCATTCAAACTGCGCATGAACAAAATTTTAACAAACTGATAGAAATCATTCCCAAATTCAGGAAATATTACATACATAGCATGTCCTTACTGAAATTACTGTATTTCTGAGAACCCAGTCAACAGAGTGAGTTGTTCTGGTTTTGAAATACATTTCTCCTAAACCTTCTTCATCTGTTGCTAGCACATATAACTTGGAAAGGGTACATGGCACTGTACCTCATCTTCTGAACACCAAAAATCAGTATGACCTTCATTTCCTTTATCAGCATAACTGTATTGTTACAGTTTCCATACCATCAACTTGGCAGTGATACAAGCTGAAGGTGGCAAAGCAGCAAAGGTGCACAACCTATAATCAGGATAGCTTGTAGGAGCTGAGTGTTGTCACAGACTAGAGTCCTGGATAGAATTTTATAGTGTAAATATAAGGCAAAGTTGTAGTATAAATTTTTATATTATACCTAAAACGGCAGGACTTGAATTTTCACAAATTTTTTAAACCCCTCAACAAAATATCAAGTATTATTTTCAGAAACGAATCCACAACTAATCAAATGTGAATGTTGGATGCACAAATCACTTCAAATTCAAATTGACAGCTCCTTTCATTCAAAGTGTCAAAATTGCTTTCCCTCTCTATAAATGGTAAGTCTCAAATCTTCAGATGAAGTGTGACCTTTCCAGTTCTCTCCCTACCTTCATTTTCAATGACAACATGAAGACCAGATAATTTCCAAGTTTCATACCTTATACTCACTCAAACACGATTTTGTTATAACTGGAAAACAAACCTGGTTCAAAATACCTAGTTAAGAGTTTAATTATGAAAATCTATTGAAGAAAAATCAAATATGCTTGTTCTTACCTTGGTAGAAAGACACTTTCCACTACATAGAAATCTTGCATAAGAACATCTCTGTCTGGTTTTGATGTAAGGTTTCCTACCGTGTATCCTATTCCCAACTGGATAGCACCTTTAATAGCTGAGGATGCAGTCTGTGCAGAAAGTAAGAATTCAAGTATGAGTTTGCTAAAAGCAGATTTCTGTTGTTTATCAGTAATATTATAGCTAAACGCTTTGATCATTTTCATAATAACAACACTCTGTCATCTTTACATCCTAGACCTCAGTGAAATAACTGATTTTTAATTAAAATACTTAAAAGAATCACTATATACAGAGTGAAACTTCTCAAATTGCGCAAATAATTTAGAGATGGAGTTCTAACTCAGCATAGAATCACAGAATAGCAGGCTGGAAGGGACCTCAAGAGGTTCAACCTTTCTTGACAAAAACATGATCTAGGCAAGACAGCCAAGCATCCTGTCAAGCCAAATCTCAAAAATGCCCCATGTTGGGGAATCCACCAATTCTGGGGAGATTATTCCACTGGCTGATTGTTTTTCCTGTGAAATATTTCCACTTCAAGTGTTCAAGTGGAATATCCCCAGGAGTAATTTTAACCCATTATCCCTCATATTTTCCATGTGACCCCTTGTAAAAATAGAGTCTCTATGGTCTTTGTAACCACCCTTCAAATACCGGAACATGGTGATAAGTTTCCTCTCAACCTTCATTTCTCAAGGTTGAACAAAGCCAACTCTCTCAGCCTCTCCTCATATGTTGGGCTTCCAAGCCTTTTGATAATCTCTGCGGCCCTTCTTTGGATCCTCTCCAGCCTGTCCATGTATTTTTTTGTATAGTGGGGACCAAAACTGACAACAGTTAGGTGTGTTAGATGTGGCCTAACACACACTGACAAGAATGGGATAATCTCTGCTGCTGATGCCCTTGGTGATGCAGCCCAAGATGTCACTGGGCTCCCTTGCTGCAGCAGCACACTGCTTACTCATATTGAGCTTGTTGCTCACTGGGGCTCCCGAGTCCCTTTCCACGGAGCTGCTCCCCAGCCTTGTGCTCCCAGCCTGTCCTGCACTCCTGGATTTGTTTTCCCAGGTGTAAGACCTTACACTTGGACTTGCTGAACTTCCTAAGGTTCTTCTTTGCCCACTCTTCAGCCTACACAGGCTTTCCCGCAGGGCGGCTCTCCCTTCCAGTGTTCACTTGATCCCTGAGTGATTGTCAGTGCTCTGGATGACGGCTCATGAAGACATGAAACAGCGTTGGGCCCAACACCAGTCCCTGGGGGACCCCACTCGTGCCAGGTTGCCAGCTGGACAAGGAGCCATTTACCTCCACTCTGGGTGCTGCCTGTGGGTCAGTTCCCCACCCACTGCACGGGCAGCTTGTCCAGACTGTTACGCGACAGCTTCACCAGGAGGCTGTGGGAGACCGTAGAGAAAGCCTTGGAGAAACACAGGCACACAACGTCCATGGCTTGCCCCACATCAAGCAAGCAGGTTACTTTGCCCTAGAAGGCAATCAGGTTTGTCAAGCACAATCTGGCCTTGGTGAACCCATGCTGGCATTTCCTAATTATGTGCTTCATCTGACTTGTGATGGCTCCCAAGAGGATTCTTTCCATAAAATTTTCCTTTGCCTTCCTATTAACCCTCGGAGTGCACAGCCAGACCCCAAATTCCACAGAATTGCAATCACTGCAGCCAAAGGCATCCCTAAGTGAGATATTACAAAGCTGGTTTCCTTGGTTAGTGAGCAGCAAGTCCAGCTGTGCCTCATTCCTGGTTAGCATATCTAACATTTGTATGAGCAAGCAGTCCTGTATGCATTCCAGGAACCTGATGGATGTTGTGACCTGCTGTATTGCTCTACCAAGAACGTCTGGATAGCTGAAGTCACCTGTAAGACCCAGGATCTGTTATCTAAAGGTTGCTTAAGTGACCCTGCTTAAGTGTTTCTTTGCTCTTATTGTCTTGGTTTGGAGATTGGTAGCAGATGCCAAAGCTAAGAGCCCCTTTGGAGATGTCCATTCTGATCTTGACCCAGAGGCATTTGATAGGGCTTCCACAGTCACTGTAGTTGACTTCTATATGTTCATGATTCACTTTTAACCGAGAGCACAACTCCTCCTCCTCTACTTTCCTGCCTGTCTGGACAAAACCTATAACCATCCTTTGTGATCCTCTTAAGACATTTGCAATCTAACAGGACATTCAAATTGCTTCAGGACTGTGAAGCATGCATTATATTCTGGAAAAAAACAGTCACAAATTCCAGCTGATTGTACATGCTTGCCAAGGCATTACAATGCAAGCTTATGGCTTAAATGCTGATTCTAGAGACAAATAAATGTATTTATTACATTCTGCCTAACGGTCAGTGCAAGAGGTCCATTGAACTGTGGGGAATCCAGAGAAAAATGAAAGTGATGGGAAAAGTAAAATCTCTCCATAAAAATCCACTTTTATAGAGTGCAATGACTAAATTCAACGGCCAAAGCTTGCAGGACAGAGAAGCCTCAAAACAACTGCAAGAAATTGTGATACAATATATGTGTAAACTGAGACCGTCTCTGAAACTTTCCCGTACTGAATAGACAGTCATGCTGCATGGATTAAAAAAAATCAGCAGAAGTCAGTCAAAATCAGAAAATAGTCAAGAAAGGAATTTTTAAGAAAACATGGAAGGAGTGAATAAAGAAAATGACTGCACAGGGAAAGAATGCTATGAGGAAGGTAGTATCTTCCTTTGCACGATCACGTTTGAAGACAACATGTTTGGTCCCTGTTTTTAGGTTTTATGTCCCAGGTACCAAACAAGCAAGAGACTAACAGAGGAAGCAAAGAACACCAGAAGTTTCGTGATCAGAACCACTTCAGCACTTGAACAGAACCATTTCAGGAGTGGAAATTACATAAGAAGTGGTTCAAGTAAACAAAGCTACTCTTGTTATAGTTCTTGGAACAGCATATACTAGAGTGGCTGCTTATTTTCAGAAAAGAAAAGACAGATGTGTAGCTGTTTAATTATTTAAGACTGCACATCCAGCAGAACTTATACTTGCATAACAGTTTAGAACCAGAGATTTGGTGGGAACAAACAACACTCCCTTCTGAAAGTGCTACTTTGACTAGTAAAAAAGATTTGGCTTTGTGTCATAAGAAGAGTCACATTTTTCTTTCCTTGAAAGGCTTCTATTCATGAATGATTAATGCCCAACAAAAGCTGTAATTATGTAACTTTGATCAAACCAATACACATACAAATAGTTTCTGCTTCATTGCTGGATGCCCATCTTGTTCACTGCCACAGCAAGCGACTGTGTCTGAAAGAATAGCAGATAGTACAGTACAACAGAGGACATGCCATTCCACATAAACCCTGACAAAACCCACCAAACTTCAAAAACACCCAAGACAAGTAACCTGGCAATGCGATTTCAGAAGGAAACCTCTGGACCATCTTTCAAGCTCATAAAAATGTCTGTAGTATTTTTTTCAAATTCAAAAAACCTACAGACTTGTAGTCTCTGGAAGGCAGAATTAAGGTGTTCTACTAAAATGATACAGACCTTTCCTACAAGGTTACCTTCTTGTTAATTTCCACTCCTATTCAAGAGTGTCATTAGTAACCACCCATCATTTCTGCAGCAAACACAGAAGTTGGTTTAGCAGAAAAGTAGTGTTATGAAATAATTCAGAATACTTTAACAACTGCTTTGAAACAAACTGAGAGCCACTACAGCTTCAGCAGTTGCTTAAGGCAACTGCTGGCCCAAAGTCCACTCTTTGTCAATCATCACTAACACCAAAGGCTGGTAACCCCGTATGCCCTTAGCAACAGACAAGTATTTGTTTTCACAATCCATAAAATAAAAACAAAACAAGCCTTGGAATTTTGTCTTTTAAATATCAATTGCCTTAATTTTTTTATATTATTATTATCAATAATATTATTATCGTCATTAAATCCAAGGAAAAGATAAAGAAGCTGCTTCTTAAGCCTTAGGTGAAATGTTCTTGAAACATTCATTTTATTACTGCAAAAATGTATTTATTGGAACAACAGAAGTCTCTTGTGAATTTCTCCTTACTTGGGCACGTCTTTTAACACCCATGAAGGCAGCAAAATCTAGTTTCAAACATAAGCCTCTTATTTGTTTCAATTTGTCTTGAATATTCTCCTGCTGCAAAGCAAACAATAAAATTCAGCAATCTTCTGTGCCATGGGTTTTTTCAGTCTTTTAGAGACTGAAATAAATTTTTCTTCCTATTAGTCTCATGAAGAGATTCAGAAAGTGACCCTGAGACCATTTATTAGCTGTAACTGTAAAGCTGACAGTGCACCAAGACAGTACAGTGACTCCCAGATCATTTAACCTATTATCAACCTTCTGAAGCTCAAGAAATATTAAGGGATGAGAATAACCAGCAGGATAAAGAAGTTGATGAATTTTAGGTTATGAAAGTGATTGAATTGGTAGCAAATGGTGTACACTATGACAGCTGTCTTTGTTACATAAAGGGGCACAACAAAGCAAAACTCCCATCCTCCTTTTGCTGTTTAGGATATTACTGTCTACTGCACAGGTGCTTTGATGTTTTTATCCCTGCATAAAAAACTGAAACTGTCCTCATTACGATGAAATATACCTTCGCCTCTTTTTGTCAAAAGTAACTACATATTTTTTCTGTATTTGTCATGTGGCTTTGCTAAAAGAGCTTGTAGATATGAAAAATTCTATGCAGGCTCATAAAGCATAACAGCAATATGTAATATAGAACACAGACAGGTATATGGAATATTTGCATCACTGATACATATTCTAGCACTCAATGTACTGTTCTCTTAAATTACTTTCTCTGCAGATTGGTCTTCTACTTGCTCTACATTACTCTAAGCTGAAATCCTTTTTCAGAATAGCAAAATAAATGAGAACTTAAATCCTCTCAAATCAGGTCTTAAGTTTGCACATGATCCCACAAATATACTAAGCAGGATTTAGACATTGTTTTTCCTACAAATAATCACTTTTCGATAGCCTTGTGAAACTTTAATTTGTTATTTTCATAAAATAAAGGTGTTAATCAGACACACATAATGCATATAAAGGCAGTTCATATTCAGATAACAAAAAAAAAATCAACTAATTGAAACTATCTAACAAATGTACAAGTTAGGGACAAGGCTACTGAAAGGATTGAAAAAGTCTATCCTTGAAAGTAAATAAAAAAAAATAAAATTCAAGGATGGCAAAAATATGGATACTGTAATTTCAGAAAGTATATTATAAATTGGCCAATAATTATTTCTGTTAGCGTGTGAAGGTTGTAAATAACTGGCAAACCTAACAAACCACTAATGTGTCAGTAAATGTACAGACTACATTGTACACAAAGATTTTAGATATGGCAAATGAATTGTTTCTTTTAAACAAGTGTCCTTATAATTTCTTGGTAATTGTATGGGACTATTAATGGCATAAATAATTTAACAAACTATGAGCAGATTGGAGCTGAGCAGGAGGACACAGGCTTCATCTAATTTAATAGAAGTTCCTCTCTACTGTAATTCAGAGTTATTTTTCCATTCATCTTTCCACTCTCAACTGCTCTTTGCTAAATCTATATGCGTTTCCCACAACATGCTCATGAAATGTAACTCTAACATTCTCAGCTTCTTCAAAACTAGACATCCTAGGGAAACACTTTAGGACTTCATGAATGTGAACTTTGTCCTTGTTTTTGTGTTCTCCCCTTTTATAACACTTTATTGCAGCTGAAGTTTGACCTATGAACTTTCTGGGGCAAAGATGGTGATTTTTCCAGAAGACAGCTGGCTTACTGCAGGTGCCATAAAGTCATGAAGAGAAATTAACTCTGCCTTGGAAATTTTACCTCATTACCATTCTGGAAGGCAAAATGATGACTGCTTTCTTTCACCTTCTATACTACTGTCATTCAAACAGGTTTTAAAATCTGCCAAATGAAATGGCACAGACACTTAACTACCAAAGTTCTTTGGAAGAGATGGGGAGAAACAGACATCTGAACAGAAGCCTTCACTGGTTAACACTACTTTGCAACCATGCATCCCACAAAGTAGTTGTCACTAGCTCATTTTTCTCTGCTATTGTATGTGGAGAAATCTGTTTTCAGCTCCCTCACTATCACACCCTTCTCCTCAGGGTGACAATGAACTGGGGTGGAACAGCTACCTGCCTTCCAGCAAAATTCTCAGTGAAATAAATAAATTTTTTTGAAAAGGAAGAAAAACATTCATAGGTCTCACTTGATCAAAATTATTGAAGCGACATGGCTTATGCCAGATCTGAATTTTCTACTACAAGTAGGCATTTGCTCTTCAGTTTTACTAGTTACCGTAAGTACCAGAAATCCACCTACACTATCACTTCCATGCAAACAGAGTTTATCTTTCCCAGACTTCTGAGAAGACATAACCTGCCATAAATTGTGTAAATTCTTAAGTCAAACCATCTGAGGAGAATGCCTGTGGAAAAACAATACTTCCTCTTCAAGCAATATTTAAAAACAGCTTGCTTACAATATTAGGAAATTGCAATTAGCTTTAAGATGTACATGTGGTTATTGCCTAGTCCATTGCTTCTGCACCAGATCTGCCAAGTCTTTGAGTGCCAGCTGTGCTTACAGTCTTGTTGAAACAACACTTCTTGATGCTGCTTCCACTGAAACTTCTGGATGGAGGTGGCTACCCCATCTCAGCATGCTTTCTGCAGCTGACACATAATAAATCACAAGCAGGGACATAAAAATAGAGTTACTAGAAAATCCCGTTAAAATAACTAATCTTACTGTTTCTCCACAACTTGCAACCATGAGTCACTAAAGCCGCAATACCCCTCCAATTTTTCTTCAGTTCACACTGTTCTTCTCTCTAGCAAATGTTTGCCCACTTTCTACAGGTCACACTTCATGAAGGTGGACTCCTGCCCATCGTGTGTGTGTTTGTGTGATTGTTACAGTTCAACTGCAACCAGAATGATTTTCTGATCCAAGCTGAATCCAATCTCCCTTCATTTTCCAAAACTGGATTCAGGTGAGTCCATGGCTTTCAATTAATTTTTCCTCCATTTCAAAGCATTTATGCTGAAGCTTCAGTAGTAGCCATGAACACAACTACTCTGGTTGTTCTATCTTTGAGGAAAAGAATTTGAGACCTCTGAACTTGGAAGCAGCCATAGCTCCAGGCAAAGTCACTAAAGACAGCCATTTCAGTATCTTTGTAGATGCATAAAGTCTGCCATTGAGGTCCCAGTGCAGCAAAACCTCCAGTGGACAAGTTCCAACATCTACAAGAAAAAGTACCCTACCTGCAGGCATTAGATGCAGGGCATAGGTCAATGCCAAAAGTGATGGAGCAATGCTGCTTGCACATGTTTGCAAGCTCTAACAATAGGTAGCTGGCTTCCTTTATTCAGGCAAATTCCCCTTGCTCCTGGCAAAGTGACTCACACTTACAATACGCAATTTTGAACAGGATGTAATACTGAATTGAACAGTGCTTGTAATACGCTAAACAGAAGATCCGCAAGATATGTAATGACAAGAAACAAACTCTAATTACACACTTGTGTGGCAGCCTTCAGACTAAATGTAGAGATTGTGGCAATCCAATAACAGATTTTCACAAATGCATATTTGCATCTATTTTATTTTCTGGTGTGATTTTCTTCCACACATCTAATGTGCTTTGACAGACCTGTCTGTGCCTCATTCTTCCCACCATCCCCTTATTAAGCATGAGGATGCTACTGAAATCCAGTTTGACAAGGAAAGGACTCAGGGCCTGTGTGATTGATGACATTGCAATGCAAAAACTGTATGTGTGTCAGCAACTTCTCTCAACAAAGTCTGCAAAATAGGGAGAAAAAGAAAAAAAGCAGCAACATATATACTCCAGATATCCGTGACAAGACTGTGATGAATACCCAAGAGAAACTATAGTCTGGTGACCAGATTTTTGCAAGCATGTAATGGAACAAATAACCAGTCTCTCTGATATTCCTTACCCTGTTTCTCTCTGAGAAAAATCCTCACAACAGAAAAAAAAAACCACAAACCCAACCAAACCAAAAACCCCAACAAAAAGCAAAAGAAACACAAGACTAACCCAAGCTAACCAACAAAAAAACCTCCGCCCTGAAAGAACTGGCCACAGTCTGAAAAATTTACAATTTCTTTGATCTCAAAATTATTTTAATTCTCTACCATAAAAGCTGCATGGAACATATATCTGTGAAGTGTCTCTTTCATTAACTAAGTTCTTTGATCTGGGTGACCAAAACACTTGATTGTTCATATTCACACTGTAGACTTAGCAACTTCGCAAAATTTACAAATAGGCAGAAAACCCATAAGTAATTTCAGGTTATAATGTTTGTAGCAAATGCATGCAGCTGAACAGCTTAGCAGCCCCACCTCAAATAATACCATTAAAAAAAGAGAAAAATACCCTGGTTTTCAGAAGGGAGAAAAAAACCCCAAACAAGCAACTGAAAAACTCCAAAACCAATAAACAGAAAGTTGTGTTCCCTCTTCTCTCAAGGCTTTGACTAGACAATAATAGACAATTAAAAGGCAGAAGAGCATTTATGTCAGAATGCGGCAGCAGAAAAACTGAAAGCTAAAAAATAAAATAGTGGAATGAAGAAGCATGATTCATAATAGAAACCATGCTCTGTCTTGGTCCAGTTATGCATTTCAGAGTCTGAAAGGATAGGGAAGCAATGCTCATGCAAGCCCTTTCAAAAGGCTGTAGTAACGTAAGAAATTTCTTGGAACTTCAAGATGTTTACATTCATGCAGCTGTCAAGTCAGCTGACTACTATAGGAAATTGAAGAACTAGAGATTTAATTAATTCAAATAAAGATGTTACCTACCTCTATTTTAGCTGAGATGAACAAAATAATAAAGAAAATATTGCAAGAATCTGAAGTTCCAGAAAAAAACCTGATAGCCTTACAGACTACTTATTATTCTGGAAAGTTTTATCATGGATGAAGTCAGAGGCACTTTCCTGGAGAAAGTTTGTTTTCACCTAACTCAAGTTAACATAAAGCAGTGGAAAAAAGTCATTACTACAGAAGTTTGTAATATATGGATAGCAGTTATAACTAATTGACATAGATTCAGGTACATATGGAACATATTGCACTGCAAAAATTCTAGAGGTCAGAAATAAACTTTTCCACTATAAACAAAATTCCTTTTTTTCCCCCCTCAATGAACAGAGAAGTAATCTCTTTGGGAGCTCTGCCAAGGCCAAATATGGTAAAGAACTACAGGCCACAACACAAGCCAAGATAGTGACCTCTGCTTTTCTAAGCTGAGGGGTACAAGCTTCCACACATTTATTACGTAAAAAAAAAAAAAGTGGAAGTGAAGTCTCTAACCAATGAGAATAGGTTAGCAAGCACAGTCTGACTTCAGCACTAAATGAGTGTCTGGCCCAAGTGTTTCCACTGTGGTGAAGAGCAGCAGTAGATTGGAGCAGAAACTGCCCAAGTAGCTGAAAAAGCATTAGCTGAGGAAACAAGCTCTTCCCCAGCCCAGACATCACAGGAAGGACTGTAAGTATTTTTCAACCAAGCAAGTGTAACAATACATGACTGAAGAACTGTAAATGCAACACCTGTGGCCAATTTAGGACAGGCAGCTGCTGGCTGCAAACAAGCCTTCTACTGAGCGAGATCTCTCTGTGTAACTTACCTAAAACCATGGAATTAAAGGAGAAATAACAGGAAATGCCTCTGATGAACACAAGTCCTACCAGGCTTACCCTGTACTTCCTGACATATACTATTGATACCTCTCAACATCCATTGAAAAAAAGAAACAATGTATATGGAATATCTGAAGGAGCTGAGTATTACAGAATCACAGAGTGGTTTAGGTTGGAAGGCACCACCAGTGGGGTCATCTGAACCAACCTCTCTGCTCAAGTAGAGTCTTCAAGATTTAACAGAAGGTGCAAGGTTTCTAAGGAATTTGGCTTAAGCAAAGAGAGAAATTGTTAAAAATGAGGGATCAGGTAAATATATGCTACCAGTAAACTCTGCATGGATAACTTTTGAGATCAAAATTTATTAACATTTTATTAAAATTATCACAAAAAGGAAGAGAATGATGGCAATATTTGGTAATAATACTAAACTATTATGGGCATACGCAACACAGGATCTTGAACATAGAACAACTGAAGGTGTAATTATATGAAAAGGAAATAAATTGGCAGAAGATACAAAAACTGGCGGTTCAGGGACAGAACTTGGAGGTGATAGTCACTGTGATCTGTCAGTGTGATGTGGCTGTGAATCCCAGGTCTTGCCAGAGGTACTTCCAGTAGATACACACTAGAATTTGTGCCATAGTGAGAAGACTTTACATGGCTTCCTCTGAAAGGTTGTGAACTTATAGTTGAAAAGGAACAGAGAAGAGTGTGTGGGATGACCAGGGGGAATGGAAGCTTACCTACAGCTACTACTAGTCTAGTCTAGCAACATAAACATGCAGAAGTATTCACCTTAGGCGCTGAACATTTTTCCTCTCTCATACAAATTATCAAGACAAATATTGACTTCCATCTTTTAAAGTCATAAGTTAGGAAATTTTAACTAAGCTGTATTTAAAACAAACATTATTTCCTTTCATTTCTGAGAGAACTACCTGGAATGCTGAGGCCACTCAGGCACTGGCAATGTAATTGCCAGAAAAAGGGGTGGAAAAAGAAATAGCGTATTAATCTCCTTGACTTTATCAGCAGTATTGTAAGCAACACTCAGAAATTAAAAACCCTAATCACCGTATGTACTGCAGAAGCATGTGGACCTCTGTGCTAGATTTCAGACATTAATTTAAAAACATAATCACCATTTCTTTGAGGTGATTTGTCAAAATAATGATCAAATTCAGTAGCTAACAATTTGGTTGTGTAAATATGTAAAGAAAATTTTCCATTTATAGCTCAGCTTAGTTATCAAAATTGCTAGTGGACTTAAATAATGCTGGTCACAGACAATCAGTATCAAAACAAAAACAAACCCCAAACCACTATTAGCAATATCTAAATGGACCATTGATGCATGCTCCTACATTAAGTATGTCCTCCCTTAAACATCTCTTTTTTTAAAAATACTTAGCAAACAAATAGTGCTCTGTTTGGCAAAGTGCTAGAAAGGTGTTCTGCTTTTTGAGTTTGTAGTCTAGACACATCGTATAAATGTTCAAAGCATTTGGAAACTTAGTAAATTTCTCACAACAGTGTTTAAGCCCAGAGGTGTATCTGTCATAAGGGCAAGGAATTTCTATCAGTCTAGCAAGATGGTATACTTTAAAGCTGGAATGAACAAGCTTTAAATAGTCAGTTCTGCAGTGGATAGAAATACCTTGTGATATCACACATGGGATAAAGTAATTTCAAAAACCCCATGGAACATGGGGCTTTAGTCAGTTCTGAAATATATTTACATACAGCAGGTCTGAATTACCAACGTGAAAGGAAAAACATACAATATAAAGGCTGAAGGTTTTATTTACCTTTTTATATGTTTTCTCTTCATTTGGCGTTCCAGCAGTAATATCCCCATTTTCAGTAACAGACGACATCTAACAGCAGAAGCTTAAGTTATAAAGAAGGTATTTGCTTTACAAAAGTAATTGTTCA
This sequence comes from Callaeas wilsoni, assembly GCA_013398955.1. Classification (NCBI taxonomy): domain Eukaryota; kingdom Metazoa; phylum Chordata; class Aves; order Passeriformes; family Callaeidae; genus Callaeas; species Callaeas wilsoni. The sequence continues at coordinate 68,193 of VWPU01016082.1, forward strand.
GAAAAATCAAAGAATTTATTATCCATTTTTGCTAAATTCAAACTTTTCAGAGGACGGCACGCTACCAAGATCAGTGACGTATCTAGGATATTCCTGTAAGTATTTTCCACACATACTAAAAGGACAGCACTGGCCCAGGAATATGTCCAGCATAAGACTGAGTCTACATAAATCTGTGTAGGGGTTTGGGTTCT
>VWPU01016083.1:0-36071 GCA_013398955.1 Callaeas wilsoni
CCTGCCGGGGGGCTGCCTTGGCCCGCTTGGCCTCGGGAGGGGTGGCGGCAGGGCTGGGGGCCGGGCTGGCGCGGGGCCGCGGCTCCTCCTGCTCGTGGAGCTGGGGGCTCTCGGGCGGCGTGGGGGGCGGTGGGGCAGCCTCGGGCTGCGGCGCCTCCTCCTCCATGTTGACCGCGTGCTCCGCGTTCTCGATGATCTCCTGCAGCAGCTTCCGCTTTTGGTACTCGGGGCCTGCGGAGAGAAGGGCTGCTGTGAGGGGTCACTCTGCGACCGGGGACAGCGGGGTACCCCAGTGCCATGGCACCATCGTGGCCTCGGCAGCTGTGCCCCCAGCACCAATGGGTTTGGGGACCACGGCGCCAGGGTCCAGACTGGAGTCTGGGAGAGGAGATACTCCCGAACCAGACCCTGCTGCCAGGAGGAACTTCCTCCAGGAACAGCCGAAGGCTCCAAGCCTTATTGTGGGCTGCCCAGTTGGGAAGAGCTGAAGGAGTGGGCAGGAGCTGCAGATAAGGTTAAAGAAAAAAGTGACAATTTGCAGCCCAGCTTCTTGTGGTCACACAGATGGGTCATGCTGGGGCTAAGGAGGATACCGCTCCCAACCAAGTCTGGGGATTTTTATTTAAAGGCTGGGAAACTCTTCCATGTGGCTTCCTTGGTGTCTAATAGCATGGCCACTTCACCAGTGATACACAGGGTGACCAGTGTCATTGGGAAAAACAGGATCCGCAAATGATCTACCTGCCGTCCCTCATGATGGGAAAAACATGTTTCTTATATATGGAGCAGGGTTGGAAGTTATACAGCCCTCTTGTCTGCCCTGAGCTCGACAACAGCAGCAAAATTACCTGGCACCATCACAAAAGGTGACTCAGGACTTCTCATTTCGTTTTGGCCTCATCTCAGTGTGTGAGATTGTGAGTTCACATCAACATTGCCTCACTTCAATTGTTCACCTATCAATAAATCTTTATTTCTTATTAACCCTACTGCAAATTGCAGCCCAGCCTGGGTCAGGGGAAGTCAGACAGAGCCTGATACTGAAGATATCCACCAAAATGCATCACTAAAGAACTGGGAATATCTTGGAGAATAACAACCCTCCACAGTGCTCCACATGCTGAGACGTGCTGGGAGAAGGGTCCCCACACATCACCATGATGCTCATAGCAAGTGAGAAGAAGAAGAGCATCACGCTCCTCCTAGGCAGTGTGAGGTCGCAGAGCAGCTTGTTTGAAAGCAAAGCACCTGCTTTGGCCTCATTCTGCTGAACCCCAGTGATGCTGATGAGTGCAGAAGTACAGGGCTTGCTCTGTGCTCCTGAATGACACAGATCCTGGAGCCACACCATCCCCGGCTGCCTTGAGGTCCCTCCCCTCATCTCCTCCATCTCGAGGACTGATGCAGACCTGAGTCTGGTTGGGAAATTTGGCTTGGTGCTCCTTTCCCTCTCATAAGTCAGTGGTATGATTTGCACACTGCTACCTCCTATCCATGCAGGCAATGCCTCCGCTCGGAGGGGCAGTGGGGAAAAAGAGGGCACTGATTTTAGCTGCTCTGCTCTGCCTGCACACTCCTGTCAATCAGCAGGTGACCCATTCAGGGCCATTTATTTCTGGCTGCAAGTGAGTTATTTGGACGCCATTTCAACAGTTGTTCAGACTCCTCAAAATAGGCTGCCTGCAGCTCCAGGCTCCTTGCTCTCTCCTGCTGCTTTCTTCTCTTCTTAAGTAATTTACAACACAAAAACCCCCAACTGCCTGGAGGGCACGAACTCACCTCCCCACCTTCATCTCCCAGCACACTTCAGCAAGGGTTTTGGGTTACATCCTTCTCCTCTAAGTTGCTAGGGATGATACCCTGACTGAAATCCAGGGCTCAACAGTTACTAGGGATATGAGGCTTGCTGAGCAGGATTGCCTGTGCCAGACACAGCATGGTCTATCTGCCAGGAGAGCAGGGAGAAATACAGCCACTAAACACTGCTGGGCTCTCCTGGCTCTGTGACCAGCAGCTCTCAGTCCTAGCAAAATCCAAGACTGGACTACTGTCTGTTTGTTCCTGGATGGTGCAACCATGCAAGAAGAGACATATTGTCGTGCACTTTGAGAATGTAGATGTTTAAAAGAATCATAGATGAACAACGTGCGTCAGGAGCTTAGAAGGCCACTGAGAGAGGCCAGGACCCAAGTGAGGTCCTACATCAAAGCAGCAAGAGGATCCAGCACCTGAGGAGTGGAGGTCAGGCTGCCCCAAGTGTTTTACAGAGACTGTTTCAATTGTCTCATTCAATCACCATGGGTGGAAAAAATAATCTAGCTAGATGTCCAAAACCTGCCCTCGGGAATTCCAGTTTCCTTTGTCTCTGTGCTATAAATACCCCAGTGTGCAAAGGGTGAATGTAGAGCTGTGAGTGGCAGCTGGGGGGCTTATGTGAGGATCAAGCAACGTTTAGCCATTGTTAAATGAAGTGCCACAGGCTGGCTCATGTCCATGCCTGGGTGCTCTGGTGTTTCCCCACTCAAAGCCAGCTCCAACAGGCCTTGCTGGGTGGTGGGGAGGAAGGGGCAGCCCTCCAGCACGGCGTTTCCCCAGCTCATAGGTGCAGAACAAGGCAAGAGTACAGGGGATTTAGGAAAACCTGTCAGCATGACTCTCCCCAGCCAGGCACCAGCTGTTAGCTGTTCCCATTTCCCACTGTGTGCCCTGTGCTGGGGAGTAGTACAGGAGATGCAGAGACACCAAAATCAGAGCAGGGGCAGGTGGCAGGTTTTGCTGAGCACGAGTCAACCTTTGGCTTCTACCCTCAGTTTTCCCACTGTGATAGTCCCTTGTGATCTTGCCTCAGTAACCACGGGACACTCACTCCAGGCAATAAAGCCAGATAATAAGAAAGACAGGATGAAAATGTAGGCACTTGGAATTTTATTTTCTACTTTGTTGTTACCTTCCCTCTCTGTAAAGGAAAGTTTTCCAGGAAGAGAGTATCTCTAGCTAATTTAGTCCAGGGAAAAGTAACGGCATTCAACAATGCTGCTTCTAATATTACACTTCCCATCTACTAATCCTCAGTGCTTGGTCTCACAGAAGGAACCTCCCAAGTGTTTTCCTAGCCAAATAATTAGCAGTGATGCTAACAAATGAATAGAGAACCAGGGAAATAGTATTTTGTATTAGCTGTTTTCTTATAGGATATGACAGCACCTAATTAGCAGAGTCTGATTGTTCTGAGGCCTCATAGGATATGGGTTTGAGAGTCAATGTGCAACACAGTTCCAAGAAAAATCCACAAGGGATGTATCTACAGGAGAGCTGCAGATAGCCCTGAGCTTGCTGTTTGTCCTGCCTGGTGTTCTGAGGGCTTCAGTGTGTGGAAAAAACATGAGAAGTTGAGAAACTGTGGCGTTTTCCTCCAGGCTATGGTAACACAGTGAGTAAAACAGTGATATCAGGAGGACAGCAAATCAGCCAGCGCAAGGAGCTGGCTGAAATTGAGCAAAAGAGGATTTAGGATAGACAGGAGGGCAACTTGTGGAGTTATAAAATGGGCGAAGCAGTGGAATGGATTCCCCAAGGAAATTGCAAGACCCCTCTTGGAAGATGCCTCTGATCCTACCTGGCTGGTAGAAGTCTGGGGAGAGCTCCCTGGCCATCATTCTGGCTATGCCCGATTCGTTGTTGGCTGCCTGAGCCGCCTGCTCAGACCCTTCAGCCTTGGCTTTGGCATGAGCCGTCCTGCAGAGAGAAGAGAGGAGAACAGTGAGCACCCTCTGAGCCAAGGCCATCCCAGCTCGCACAGCAAACCCTGGCTGGCACCAAAATGGAATCAGCCCATCTGGCATAAGAGCACTCAGAATTTGCCCACCTGACCCAAAACCCTACACTGAGGGAGAGAAGAGCAGATTTTCAAGGAAGTGGCCCAGATGCTCAAGGGTAACGTGGAAAGGTTGCACGCAGGGAACAGGGCAGGTGTATTTGTGAGCATGTTCACGCGTTGCAGTGAGGCAGCAGGCGCTGCAGAACGGGCTTGTTGCTGTGCTGCTCTCAGGAATGACCAAGGCATCACACAGGCATCTTTGGTGGCTGAACTGCTCGGTGTGCCACCAGCCCTGAGCTGCTGCACCTCGCCAGAGGCAGTGTGCCCCTGCTCAGCACACAAGACAGGTTTTACTCGCAATTTCTCTCTTGTAGCTCTCCAGCAAACAACATGCCTTGTCCAGGGCTCCTTTACTCACTGCAGCCTGACGGGCTGATGTGACCAGAGCTATTGTCTCCCTCTCAGCTTGGCTCTCTGAGTCCTCTCCACTCCTTCCCAGCACACCTCCTCCTTGCTCCATAGGGCTACAGGCTACGGGAGTTATTTTACTGGCCGGCTGTCATATTCCTCACATGCCTCCTGCTCGGGGCCCTGTGATCTTTTTGCTGAAAGCAAGGCTGGCTTTACAGCCCAGCTGCTCACAGTCTGGGAAGGAGCTGACTTCAAACAGCAGCGGTGCACCTTACCAGTAAGGGCGGGTGAAGCACAGTATATTCAGCTGCTTTGCTGCACTCAGGTCTTGCTGAGAGCTGCCTTCCCCATGCTCTCAGTCATATTTTCCAAGGGTCCCCATATTTCCTGTTTCACATACAAATCCACATATTTTTGTGTGATAAGCAGTTAGCATTCCTCAAACACCAATTCACCCCAAATTACAACTTTAAATGTGGTCTTAGGGTGTCTGATGAGCCCTTTTCAGATTCAGGTTGGTATCTGATCATGTTTTAGGACAAAAAAGGAGGAAAGATGCTGTTCTCATTCCTGCAGTGAAAACACTCCAGAGGAATTTTTGGACTGTTAGTGATGAAAGGAGGACTGATTCCTTCCCATTAAACAGAGATGCAGTAGGCAGACGAGACAAGCTGAAGTCTGAATACTCAACAGGTGCAATGAAAAGATGATAGAAATGCTGTTCTGAGACCCTTGCAAGGGAGAAGATACACAAATATGCCATTCTGAGTAGCTGCAGGGAAAGAACTAAAAGTAGGGCATCAATCCCAATTGATACAGGCAACAGTGTGACTTGACAAGAGGCCAAAAACACTGTTCAGGGCCCTGTGATAGAGAAGAGGGTGCAGAGCTGCTGTGGCTCAGCCTGTCCCTCGCGGGGATGACATCCCACTCTGCTGGAGCCATGATTCACCTCCCTGCCCACACTCACACGTTATCTCCCTGCTTTCTCTGCAGACTGAGCTGCCTGGGATTGCAGTCATTCTTGGTCTTTTTATCCAAAATTATTACGGCTCCTGAAAAACCCAGGGACATGATGAGGCGGAAATCAGCATTTTTAAGCTGCTGCTTGCAAGCAGGGGGTCTGAGCCAGTTCTGAACAGAGAAAGCACCTCCTTTTTTGGTATCATATAATCAGCATGATTAATTCCACTATAATCTGGCAGGGGCCAAGGGGGATGTGTCTGTGCTCTCCATGCCTGGGGGATCAGAGCTGGCAGGGTGTGCTGTGCCTGGGGCACACAGCCTGCCTGGCGCCGGCCCCAGGGAAGACTCTTGCAAAGGGGGATCCAGCTCTTCATCCTGGCAGGACGTGCTCCAGGCCCTGCCTTTGTCCTGCTGCTCCTGGAGGATGAGATTCACCATCAAGAGATAAAATTCTCTCTTTCAGTTGCTCTCTGAGCCAGGCAGATGCTATCCTCCCAGCCAGACAATCAGGCAGCTGGCCCCAGGTGGGGGAGCAGCAGGCAGCTCCTGGCAAGTGCTTTTCTCAAAGTAGGTCCCAAAGAAGTAGTCTGGAAGTGCACTAGATGTGGGGTCTGCTCTCACCAGTAAGGACAGAGCTGGACATGTCACCGAGTGGGTGCAGATGGCTCCTGCATGCTCAGCTCTTTCCCAGCACCTGGGGATAACACAAGAGAACAGCTGGGAGATGTTGGAGGTTATGAGGTAGCTCCCAATTCTGTTCTTCTCCTGCTGGAGTTTTGCTTTCCTCAGCGAAGCTGCTGGATGCTATCTGGCTGCAATTCCTGCAGATGGAGAGATGGCAAGACCAATATCCAGCCTGGGCTGCAGAGGCTGCAGTGAGGACACTCTGAGTGGTGGGGAGCTGTCAGACACCACGGCCCCAGGGGTAGTAGGGCTCTACTGTGAGCCCCCCTGGGCACAGAGGGGTGTGAGCACAGGGACACTCTGGGGCAGCTCCAGGGCTGCACACATGGAAAGGTGACAAGAAGCTGGGCAGCACAACTTTGGCATCCTGCACTGCCCCCACGGCAGCTCTGACTCTGTGGGACACAGCTGACCTCTGCTCCTGTCCCCCAGCTTGCAAAGTCATCCAGAGGTGTTTGATTTGGGGGGGCTATGGTCAGCACAGCTGCACTTTCAAATCTGGCACCTCCAGCAGACCACATGTCGGCCCTGTCGGCATCCCAGGAGAGCACTGCTCTGCCAGGCAGCAGCCTGGCCCCAGCAGGAATGCTGATGCCCTCTGTTGCTGAAATCATTTATAACGCAGCAGCCAGGTGAGGAAATTTGGCTCTCAGAGACACGGCATGGTGTCTTAAGTTCATCTTCCCTGGTTGAGCCGCACATCCCCAGGGCACCAAGGGAAGGCAGTGCTGCTCTCAGCCCTCCAAAAAACGTATGCTGAGGGTTTAGTAGAACTGTGACAAAGCCCAGCCTAGAGGAAAGGGCCCAGCCATAACAAGAGCATCTAACTAGCCTCGAGTATCCCTGAATTTATTATTTATCCACGTGGCTGGCAGAGCCTGGGAGCTCAGCACAGAGGAAAACTTGGCCCTGGCAGAAAAGCAGGAGACAAATGCCAGCTGCCCTGGGAGAACCCAATGCATCCAGCACAACAGCCTGTCCCATCCCACAGCCTGGGGTCTGCCAGGAGCAGGAGTTAAGGAAAGAAAAAGCCCATGGAGGGTGTCAGGAAGGTGATTTTCAAACCTCAGAAGTGAAATGCAGAAGAGGAAATACGTCTTCCAAGGTTAAGATCTTCTTAAAAAGCAGAATGAGCTTTCACAGAAAGGAAATGCCAGCCTTGATAAATTTGATGCTATTCAGGCACACTTTAATCAGGGCCATCCTTTTTTTATTTACTGCTGTTGCGTTGTCAGCTCCCAGTACCTCTGCAGTAAACAGCCCCTGCAAAAACCAGCAGAGGAGAAAGTCTGGAGATAGAGGAGCTCAGCGGGAAACTGAAACACAGATCCAGGGGCTTTAGAGCAGCCAGTAGCAGAATCCAAAAGACCCTTTTCAAGAGAGCACTGGAAAATGAGCCACAAACAATAAACACATCCAGCTAAAGGAAATAAACACAAAGAGGGACCTTTACAAACCCACACTGGTGCTCCTCGTCCCAAAAGGCGGCGCTGCCAGGATTAGCGCTTCCCAACTGCACCCTGAGCCATCTCCCTGGGCAGTGCTGTTAAAAATAGCTCCAGTGAATTCTTTGCGAGGAGGAGCAGCAGCTCGGTGCCGAGCCGAGGCGAGGCATGTGGGCAATGTCTGCAGCCTCTGTCCCAGCCCGGCTGCCACTGCCTCCCAGCTGGATCACAGCGGCTGCCGAGCTTCACACCCCAGCAGGACGGGAGGGTTAAATGCATCTGCTGCTTTATTTGCTCCTCTGGCATGGCTCTAATGCTCTAATCGTTTTTGTACTAGTGCAGGACAGAGCACCACTCCTGTCCTTCCTGGCCATCTCCCAGAAACACTGCCTGAATCATTCCTCCAACTGCTGCTAAAATCCCCCACGGACACACGAGCCGCAGCTGAGCACCGCGCTAACAGGTGAGGCCCAAACCGAGCCAGCACGCCCGTCTCCTTGGACAGTTTATGTGGTTTTGCACATCCACATTGGATTAGACTGCAAATGAAATTGGAATTAGCAGGGAATACTGCAAATACCAGACAGGGCTGGGGTGCCTGAAGATGCAGCAATGACCTTGCAGCTAGAAATAGGGGAAGAGTTCAGCTCTCTGCCCTCACATTTGCTTATTAGGGGAATGACAGACCTGTCCAGCACTGTCCTTCCTTCTCCAGGGTTTCCCTTCTCCCTTTGGTTCAGCAAACCCTGAGCAAGGACCAACTGAACACCCCTCCAACCCAACCCATTCCATGATTCTATGAGTCTTGCCATTTTTGATATTAGGAGCTGTCTAGAAGACCATTAAGCAGAAGTAATTAATGAGTCAGTTCTAAGCAGAGAGTCTTCTGCTGAACTCCCCCCTCCTGGAAACTGGCTTTTCCACTCCCAGCCAAATCCCTGCTCCAGCATCCAGCAGGAATCATTCTGTCCTTCTGAAAAAAACTTTAAATAATTGTTTGTCTTGGCAGGAATGTTTGCAGCACTCAGAAAGGATCAAGGGAAAGGCTGAACAAGTGTTTTTGTTAATGGCAACACGGTCCCTTCTCTGCTCACATTATGAAGGGCAAGAGGACACAGACTTGACCAGCACTCACCTGGGCTGGGGCTGGGACTGGATGTCATTTAAAGGTCCCTTCCAGAATTCTATGATTCTACATCCCGGCTAGGACATAGAACTTTCCGGCTTTTCCATTTGACACACCATCTTCATACTTGTGCCACCTCTATAGTTGGAGCAGCCCTTTCTTCCTGCTCAGTCCCAATCCATCTCCTTTGTGTCTCTCCCTCTGCCTCCACATGCATGCAGATACCAGCAAAACTCTGCTACCCTCATTTGCCTGTAACCAGCCCACGGGTCTGAATATCCCTCTTGAGTCCACTTCCCACGCCACTTTCCCTGCCCTCAGTCAAACCCCTCTGTCCCATCCCATGGTTGTCCTGCCCTGACAGACAGCTGTACCATTCACCTTCTTTTTGCTCTTTTTGCTCCATCACTCACATGCATGTACCCACTCGACTCTGACATCCCTGGGGTGCATGAGCCTTTGCTGCTTTATAATATGGGCCCTTCACCTGCAAGGTGTGATCTAAATTGTGAAATAAGCATAAATCAACACAATTTGCCTCCTAAAGGAAACGCCTCCATGCTACTGAAGCAGAAATCCAAAAAGAGAAACCATTCTGACCCTGCAGAGCAGCTCATGAGATGCCCCAGGCTTTTCCCTCTCAGTACCAGCACTTACACAGAAGTGGTAGCACTTTGTACATGCCCAGGCTACTTGGCTGGATACATCAGACTTTTTCTCCCTCCTTGCACAGAAAAGGCATGACCAGGCCATTCAGCCCAGAGAAAAGCATCCTTTTCTGTGCAGTGCTTTAGGAGCACAGGCCTGGCAGAACTCCCTGCCACCTAACAAGCTCAGCCCTTATGATTACTTGGTGAATTTTTAAAATACTGAAATGTTATCCTTAGCTCTAAATAGCTCTGAGTCTCTTGCATCTTTCACTGAGGGATACTTCCCCTTGGAACAGTTAAAGTGATATTAATCTTTCAGCAGACAAATCTGCAGCTGTCTTCAATAAAATGACAACCTACTCACCCCAGCCCCACGTAAGGGAGATCTGCTGGATCAATCTCTGCGAGCCCGAGTGCCCTGGGAGCCGAGTGGGACCGAGTGGCCGGTGGTCATCAGGGCCTGGCTGTGCCAGCCCGCACGGGAGCCCGTGGGCTGTGACAAGCCCGTGGGGCTGGCACAGCCCACAGCTGCTCCCTGTTTCCCCACAGCCCCGGGATGCAGCTGGCAGCTGCCCAGAGCCGGCTCCAAAAGGAGCGGAGCAAAGCCAGAGCCTGCCGGCTCAAAGGGCTGCTGGCACCGGCATGGCACCACGGCCCAGGGACACTGCACCAGCCTCAGACGGGCAGGACAGGCAGCTCCTGGCCCTGCTGGAGCCTGTCCTGCCAGCACGGCCAGGCTGGGAGCAGATCATCAGAGCATCCACAGAAATACCTTTGGGAAAAGGGGGATTTGCAGCTGCCAGCTGGACCCTCTCCTTTCCCCCTTGGTTCTCAAGGCCACTCTGCTGCTCTGGGTGCAGACTGAGTGGAGCTCCAGGAGCAGGAGCAAGTCCCTCAGAGCAGCACAGCCTTGAGGCTGTGCCCAAATGCCAGTGATTTATTCCAGCTTCCAGGTCACGATTACCAAAGGGGCTCAGCAAATGCCCTGGGCACTCTGATTTAATTAGGTACTGCTGCAAGATGAAAGGAGCTGGGTCATCCCACTGACGAGCGCATCAAAACATCTTTACAGCACATATGCAGTCAGGGTCCTTCAGCCTTTCCATCCCCCGTGTGCTCCTGCCTCCCTGCCTGTACCTGCACTGAGTGAGCAGAGGCTGCTCCCTGCCCTGCCCTTGGAATTCCCATTTCCAAGAAGGACCAGGGATGCAGCAGACATTTGTTTTGAGGGAGCCCCCCTGATCCAGGAGGTCCTGCCCAGCCCCAGGCTCTCCCAAACAGACAGCATCCCTAAGTGGAGTGTGTTTTACCCCACTGCCTGATCCATCAGCACCAAAATGGGTCAGAAAGTCTGTGTTTTCACTATAAGATTGTTGGTTTTTACAACCAAAAGTTTTAGCAACTTCTAAATCAAATGTTTTTTGGATTTCAGCAATCCAAACCAAAAGAGTGAGGAACTGCTGTATCTGTTTTGTGGGGGTTTTTCCCCAGTCAAAAAAAAAGTGGAATTTTTTTTTAGGAAATGAAGGCATATTTCTTAAAATACTGCATTTGCCCAAAACCCCATTACTTATCAAAATTTAAACTAGGAGCCTTTTTCTCCCAGCCCTCTAGGTCTCTCGAGTTGATGTTCACAGATCTGAGGTCCAGGAAAAAGAAGAGAGGGAGCTGGGAGGGCACCCAGCCTACATCCCAGGGAGCCTGCAGCTCCCATGCACCTGTATCCAAGGCTGCTGAGGGGACCCAGGCAGATGGGACACCAGGTCCCTGCCAGGCCTCACAGAAGAATCATCAGGCTTTGCAGAAGCAAAATGAAAAAACTTGGACTGAGAAAGCCAAAGAGCTCTGGCTCAGCACTAAGATAAGCTGAAAAATGCCTCTCCTCCAGGAGGATGGAGGGTTTCTGCATCGCAGGCTTTCTATTTAAATTGGATGTTTTACTTAAATATTCTTTCTTTTTCAAGATAAGGCTATTTCACATTCCACTGAAATGGTGATAACCTCTGAGCAAAGCATGACTGAATTCAATGATTTCAAAGCCCAGCTCCCTGCTGGCTGATTCCAAGCATTTGGATGGGAGTCAGAGCCTTCTTGTTCCATGCAGCAGCAGATCAATTCAACGAGATGCTATCATTTTCCACAGTCATTTTTGCAGATTAAAGTCACACTTCATTTTTCCCTTTCTGTGTTTGTAAGCTGTTGAGATAAGGATTTCCCACAAGATAGGAATGAACAGCCCATTAATTCCACTTTCCTTGCCTGGCTGGCTATCTGAATTGTACCCATCCCTAGGGCTGACATCCTGCCATCCCATCTGTGCTGCTCTGGAGAGGATCCCTGCAAGACATAGCCTTGCTTGCCTCAACCCTGATAACCCAGGAATCCCTGGAGAAAGCTGTGTGCTGTCCAGCAGATGCCTTCTCCTTGGAGCTACTGGAAGTGTGTGTTCCCTCTTACCCTAATAAGGCTTGAAAGTGCCTGAGGAAATTCATGTGAGGTGGGTGGAAAACAGATAAAGCCGTGCACCCTCCTCTGGAGTCAGAGCACATCCCACATAAGGAGCACGGTGGGCCAAAAATGTGTCAGTGCTGGAACTGCAGCCAGCCTGGATGAGGCTGTTCTGGGAGAGGGCTGGAAGAAAGGGGTGAAGGCATCAAACCATCACTCACCCAGTGAATCCCTCCAGCCCACAGAGCCTCACACATGGGGGGACACACTGTGAGTGTCCCGCAGCTGGGGTGGGTGTCTGATCCTGGCTCTGGACCCCAGCACTGGGGCTTGCTGTCCCCATGGCCACACTGGATCAGGAACAGAGAAGAGCTCACCCAAACCCTACAGCTCTCTCCCTGCATGGCTCCAGTGGATGGGTGGAACGAGGATTCAGCAGAGGTTTGAAAACAGCAATATTTCTGCAGAGCTGGAGACTGCTGTGCCACACAGAAATTGGGAGAGTCCCAGCCCTGGGCTTTGGCTGGTGCAGAAATAGATGCCAGCAACTGGGTTCCTATTAACCAAGGGTGATGAAACAGGATTATCCTCTTTATAAACACACCAAGCTCTGTGAGAAACATCTTTACTAGGACAGCAGGACTGAGGAGCGTCCTCTCAGTGCTGTGTCCTGGCACTGATCTATAGCAGGGAGCTGTGTGGCTGCCCTTGTTTCTTCCTGTCCATGTGCACACTGACTCTCTGAACCCTGCCCACGGAAGCACCGAGATGCTGATTCCCATTATGGGGGCTGTGGGGCAGTCAGAATTCCTGGAGCAGCCAGAATACCAAGCCATCGAGGAGCTGTGCTCAGCTCAGGCCACTCCACTGCTTCCAGGTGTGGTGGTACCTTGCTAGGAGAGACCCTTCCACTGCACCCCGTGGGGAGGTGAGGGATAGTCCTTGGCCCCCCTGCACCTCCATGCACTTGTCTTTTAAACCCCCTGAGAGGCCCCCCCGTGACATCTGTGATCTTTGCTGTCTGATCAGGCAGCTGCAGAAATGCTGCTCCCAACTCCTGTGTCCCTCTCCGGCAAATAGCCAATAACCCACCTGAGGCCGGGAAAAGCTCTGCCCATCTCCTGCCTGCTGCTGCCTCCTAACTACACACCCATCCATCACACACAGAGGTGTGGAGTCCTGGAGCAGAGAGATCGTGAGGCTGGGAGAGCAGAGGAGGATCAGTTGCTCCCTCCTGTCCTGGCAGGAGCTCTCCTGAGCCATGGCTGCTGCTGCCCACTCTCACAGGGTGCCCACGAGCATCCTGCCCTCCTCCGGCTTTAGACCTAAAGGTCTGGGAATGTTCTGAACTCCCAAAGTGTCTAATGCCTGTGCCTCTGGCTAAAAGCACATTTTAAAAAAATCCTAAAGCTTTTTAGAGCAAACTCCAAGTCTGATTCAACAGACCTAAAACCCCAGGTCTGAAATCTGGCCTCAGGGAAGCTGAGCTGTCCTGTCAGCCCCAGGAGCGCCAAGGCCACTGTGGCCACTAGCCCAGCGCTGCACTGGACACACACCACCCCTCACCAAAGAGGGGCCTCGGGAAGTCATCCCTTTGGTTGCCCTCTTTCCCCACCAGCAGCTTAAACCCCCAAGAGCAGTGGGGACAAGGGCAGAGCTGTGCCAAATAAAGCACTTTCCGAGTGGGAGCACGCAGCCGAGCCCCAGCGGCGTGGGCTGCCCCAGCCCCAGCTCTCAGCTGTCACACTCAGGCCGCGCTGATAAAGTCCTGCTCTGCCTGCCCTTATTTAGTCAGGAGCCTCTGCTGACTCCAGCGATTTTGGGACGTCATTTGCACCACACACCCGCGTTCCCCAAGGAGAGGCTGGCTGCTGCCCGGCCATGCAGCCTGGAAATGCTGAGCACAGGGAGACAGCAGCGACGCTGCCGGGAATGCAGCCAGGCAGAAGAGGCTCGGAAAGTGATACAGGAGCTGTCAAGCACTCTTGTTATTTGAAGGGAAGGCTAAGATGTGCCCCAAAGTCATGGGTACGGACAGAAAACCAACTTAGGCTTCAAAACCAGGCAACAGCTCACACTGTGAGCAATGCCCATGTGTTGGTGGCGGGGAAGCCACATCAATGTGATTCCTGGCACTGGAGCTCTGTCACGCTTCCACACAGCCCGGGCTCACCCCAATGAGCAAACCCCACCGAATCAGGAACTGATGTCCCACACTTCAGAATGCAGTCTAGAAATTCCTACAGATATCTACAGGAATTACATTAAAACAAAAATAAATCCAAAATGTGTTCATTTGTAATTGTACTCTCCAGGCATAAACCACACAGGGGTTCAGGGCCAGCACATGAGGACAAACTGCTGAAGCACAGCAGCCATTATAGCCTCTAATATCTTGCCTTCCTATTGATCCCGTGACATCCGGCAGACGTATCTGAGGTGTTACTGCCAGGACGTGCACCCTTCAAAGGATCTCAGAGCTTGGCCAGACCCATGTCTTGCAGGACACACGGCCAAGTCCCTCCATTGATTTTGGTCCAAGTCACTGGGAAGCACAACCACGTGCAGAAGCAGGCCACGTCAGACACTGCTGCAGTGGGACAGAGGTGAGATTTGCAGTATTTACACTCATTTTGTCCATAAAAAGCACCAGAGAGAAGGAAAACTCCTGTAAAAGCTGCCCAGCTTTTTCACACAGATTTCAAAAAATCAAAGGTTCTCCATGCAGAGAGTCCTGCCCTTCCTCTTGCTTTATTTTACTTTATTTTCATCTGTTCTGAAGAGATGAAAGCCGACCATTTTCATGCTTCTTCTCCCTGTATTGAGTGGGACCATCCTCCCCATTTGAGAGGCAGACACACACTGCTCCCCAAGCACAAGGAGCATCAAGTACCTGGGGTACAAAGCACCGTATTCTGTTCCAGCCCATGTGCCCAGAAAACTGCAAGGCAGCTGTTTCACACCTCAGCATGGCTTTGAACCAGCTCACTCATGGCCTGGTGGCAGCTGTCCCCTCCTCACAGTCTTCCAGCCAGTTTGTCTACTTCAGCTCTGGGGAGGTGAAGCCCCAGGTGTGATCCCAGGCTCTCCTCGTGCTTCCCATCCACCCCAACTTTTTTTCAAAGGAGTCCCCAGTCAGGATGGAGGGTGGGAAAGGGAAGGTTGGAGGGGATGAAGGTTGGAGGGGATGCAGCAGGTGCCTTCACCTGGCACTGCGGGAACAGCCGTGTCCCAGCCCTGACAGGAGTCCCTTGGGATCACAGCAGGACAAGTCCTGGAGCACCAGCAGTACAGGGCAGGGATAATGAACACCACATGGTGTGTGTTAAGTGTGTAACCCCACATCCATCCGTGGCTACCCCTGGGCAGGAGTAAAGCCGTGTCTGCTAGCTGCCACAGAGGCTGAGCTCCAAGCTCCAACTTTTCTCCCAAGTGAGAGCAGCCTGGGTGAGGATTCACACTCCAGCTTCCATCAGCTCCATCCCCCTAGCTGATCCCCAGCACTGCTGAGAGACATGCCCAGGGTTTTACCCAACATCTGAGCAGCACCGATGAGCTTTGCATGGGGTGAAGCTGGCTGACCTGGATGGGCTGCTCAGGACAGCATGGCCCCATGCCAAATGATTTGCACTGAAATAATGAAAAACAGAGCTGGTCCCTCAGCTGACAGTGAGATGATGTCCTCAGCTTCTTGCACAATGGGGAAAGCAGCTGGATTGCCAACCCAGGAGGATTCAGGAGGGAGCTGAGAAGGCCAGGGCAGCGCTGCTGGGGCAGGAGAGGCAGTAGGACAGGCTCTGCCCACAGCCCTGGCTGGAACACCCAAAGTGAAACAGCAGGTAGGACAGGAACTGCGGGGACAGGAGCTGTGAAGCAGCCTGGTGCCTCAGACACCCTCGGAGCAGAGATGGGACAGGGGAGGTTTGGTGACAGCACTGACCATCGTCCCGGCTGCCGCTGCTCTCCCACCCAAGGCTCAGAGACAGGGCACCCCTCAGCGCTGCCGACAGCCGCTGGCCGCGCACCCCAGAGCTCGGCACGTGCCTGGGATTCCTGCGGCGCTTCCAGTGCTTGGGCTTGTTTTCCTAGGAATTTCTATCCCTAAAGAGCCTTTTATGGTGCAAAAGGGAGAAATCTGGCCTTCTCCTGACATTTCACCCCCAGACAGCGGAAAGCTGGTTGTTCCGACAGTTCAGTTCTGCAAAGGGCTCCCCCAAGTGCCACAAGCAAATGAAACTCAAACATCCCTGTACAACAGCACAGGTGTGCAGAGGTAGCGGGGAATTTGCACAGCCCGCCTGCTGTGTCCTGAGAATTAGTGCCTAGGAATAATCTTACATACAGAAATGCCATTATCTTCCCCCAGGAGAGGATGCCTCAAAGGCATTTTTTTGGGTAAGGGACACATTGCAATCTGAGGAGAAATGTAAATGCTCCATCTGGAAAGCTCCACCTCACAGTTAAGAGTTCAGGCAATGCTAATGATAGTGCAGGCCTTCTGTAAACTGTAATAATCCATTTTCACATTCTGTCTGCAATTACTCTGCCCTGGGTGTGGAAATTGAGGCAAAGTTCAAGGCCAAAGCAAAAGTTCGTGGCAGAGCTGGGGTTTAAACTAAGGACCTTCTCCTGGAAATATTATGCAGATTTACTCTCTACCCCAAATTAGAGGTGGAAGGAGAGCACGAGTCAGATTTACAAAAGGCAGAGAGAGCAGCTCTGCCCTGAGCAACATACACTAGGAATGAACACTGATGGAAACACTGAGTTATAGTTTACAGGACGGGCAGCCTGAATTCCCCTCTCCCAGCAGGTCCAGCTCAGCTGGAAGCAGCGCCGCAGGAACAGGACTGGGGTTCCACACTGCTGGAGAGCACAACGATCCCTTCCCTGCCCAGCAGCCACACCACTTCAGAGTCTTCTGGCTGAGGACTCCCTGGAGGAAACCAGCTTCCACATCTTATTTCCTCCAGCTCCAAGGTTTCCTTAATAGGAAATTATTCCCCGGCCGCACTGGGGAGGGATGCAGTCCCCCGCCAGGGCAGCGGGCGCATTCCAGCCGCTGACTGAAAACACTGCAGAGCCGCTTTTGATCCAAAGTGTAAATAGTGTATAATAAAAAAGAGGTTTGTGTAAACGAGCCAAGCTCTTGGGGAGCAGCGTTTGCAGCTCCAGCCTCCTTATTCACACTGTGGCCACACGCTTTTCCCGGGCACGGCAAAGCTGGTGTCGGGCTGAGCCTGCCCTGCCAGAAGGATCCAGGGCCCCACACCACCCCAGCCTGTTATTTTTATCCTAGCTGGCTCTGCACGGAGCTTCACTTGCAGTTCTGCTGGGTTTTCTCCACCAGTCCCTGAGACAACTGGGTTTTGTCAAAAAAAATCAATGGTGCTCCCCACAAAAGTTTGGAGAAGAAATGGCTGCCAGGAGAGTCAAGTGGGGCTTTCCCCAAGGAGTGGAATGGGGTTTGGGAACAGATGTCCTCCTCGCTTATTTCCCCTCTCTGCTTGATAATGAAGTAACTGATAATTAAACAGGAATTAAAAGGAGTGAGACAGGACAGCCATGGAGTCACACCCACTGTCGAGCAGCTGAGCAAAACCTGTGCAGAGTGAGGTTTTCTTGGAGAGGCCAGGTGAAACCTCAAGGACTGTTACGACCACATTTCCCTAAGGAAGAGGAGAGGAGCAAAGGCTCCAACCCTGCCTCCCAGATCCCTGTTCTCTGCCAGGTCGGGTCTGAGACTGGCAGGAATGCTGCAGGAGGAGTGTGCTGCCAACACAGCTCAGACACAGGCAGGGATGTGAGCTGGAGGAGGAGAATTTCCCCTGCCCTTTCCAGGCTGACCCTGAAGCCACTCTTATTTCCTCTCTCCTCCATCCCAGGAGGGACAGTGGAGCAATTACACTCAGCTGCTAAAATTGACAACCCTAATGCATCCCACAAACTCCCCACAAAGCCACACCGAGGGCTCCAGGGCCAAGCTGTGTTCTGCTGCAGCCCCAGCTTGTCTGGGACACATCTCACTGCTCATGAGCCAGTTGGATTTATCACCATCAAACCCCACTGTTTTTCATGCTGCCCCACCAATGCCCAGTGGCTCTGACAGTCTGGCACAGCATCAGGATGCTCCCCATCCTGCTGAGTGCCAGGGCTGGTAACAGTTCCTACTGTCCAGCACCTCCCCTCTGGACCAGGGCTGCAGGGGGACAGGAGAGGGGATGAGAAAAAGGACAACTGAACACATGGGATGGGGACCATCACCACGGGAACCTGCGTGTTGGAGCTCCAAGCACCCACCTGGATGCCGCAATCTCTGACTTCTGCCGGGCGATGGCCGCAGCCCTCTGAGCCCCCTCCACGCTCCTGTCCACCTTCTGCCGGATCTTGGCACTCTTGAGGGGTATCACACGCTTCTTCATGCCCTTGACCAGGACATTGTGGCGGTACTTGCCCTCCTCCTTCTTGCCGTCGGGCAGCGTGGTGCAGCCGTAGCCGTGCCGCAGGTTGTCCAGCCACTCGCCCTCGTACTTGAGCCCGCTGGAGCGCTCGCTGACGCCGAAGCCGGCGCGCTTGTCGTTCTTCCACTCGCCCACGTAGATCTCGGTGGTGGTGGCGTCGATGTCGGACTCAAAGGGGGTGTACTCCTCGCCCTCGGCGCCCTCGCCCAGGCTGACAGTGGAGGTGGCGTCGCTGGCAGCCGAGCTGATCCCGCTCTCGCTCTTGAGGAAGCTGACGCGGCTCTTCTGGCTGGCCAGGGATGACTTGGACTCGGACTTCTTCAGCTTCCCCAGCAAGGAGCCCCTGCGGAAGAGCCCCCCTTTCTTGGGCTTGCCGGCCTCCGCATCCGCGTAGAGGCTGAGGGCGAAGCCGCCGCGGGTGATGGTGGGCGAGAGGGGCAGGCTCTCGGGGATGGCGGCGGGCGAGTCCTGCTGGGGCAGGGTGCCGTTGCTGTGCTCGCTGCGCAGGGAGGACAGGGATGTGCGCAGCGGGGAGCGCACCACGGAGGCCATGCCGTAGGGCACGCTCTGCCGCACGCCGTAGCCGTGCCGCATGCCGTTGGTGAACTGGCCCTGGTACGTGCCTGCGGGAGACAAGAGGGACGGGGTGAAAAAGCAGCTTGCTCCTGGGAGAGCGACGGGAGGTGAGCTGTGGGGTTGCACTGACCCCAACTCCACCGGTGCTCACCCGCATGCAAAAGCATCAGTGCTAGGGAGCAGAGGACACCAGCCCAAGAGCCTCTACTGGCAGGTGACAGCTCACTGGAAAGGGACTGAGGCACCAGGGGACACTGGTACAAACCCAAAGCCGCTTACTGTATGGGATCTGGATTTTCATCCAGAGCAGGGAGCGGGAGGCAGCCCCAAGGGGTGGAATTTGGGTTGTGCAGAGGGTGGCAGCAGCCCCAGCGGGCATGTGAGCTTCAGTGGCACATCTCTCTTTGGCTTGGTGACAGTCCCTTTCAGCCTGTTCTGCAGACTGTCACTTGCAGGCTGCCAGGACCAGCTCTAGACCCCTGAGTCAGGATCCCACATGTCCACTGACTGCCCTGGTACCCGAAGCCACATCTCCTTGGCGCTGACATATGGCTTCTATGAGTTCCCAAGATGAAGGCTTGTGCTACACTGCATGAAGCAAGAGATGGGCAAAAAAGTGAGGAGAGAAGCAGCTCTGTGTGGGGTTGCTTCAGCTCTGCCCCAAAAAGCACCACCCCACCACACTCCTCCAGACCCAGCTCAAAAGCACAGACGATATCATATGATGGGAGACACAGAAAGGATCATGTGCACCAGGGCTGCACCTTGGGTACAGGACCCTGCTAAGAACCAGCAGGACTGTGGCAGGGACACCTTGAAGGACTGGGACACTGCTCCTCTCCAGACCCCCTGATCCCAAAGGTGAGCACATTTGCAGGCTCCAGCAGAGTGGAGACCCCACTGTGACTTTTCTCACCAGGATGTCAAGAGACTTAAATTAGCTGCATCAGAGGCCCCACAAGAAGAGCTCCTGGGAAGGGCAGGGGGCTGGTGGGGCAGCAGGCAGCCTGCACCCACAGCACCCACCGTGCCAGCACAGGGAAGGTCACAGCATTCCTGAGCCCTGTGGGATGGGATGGGATGGGATGGGATGGGATGGGATGGCATGGCATGGCATGGCATGGCATGGNGGCATGGGATGGGATGGCATGGGATGGGATGGCATGGGATGGGATGGCATGGGATGGGATGGCATGGGATGGGATGGCATGGGATGGGATGGCATGGGATGGGATGGCATGGGATGGGATGGCATGGGATGGGATGGCATGGGATGGGATGAGTCTGGGATCAGCCATCTTCCCAGCCTGGCTCTTGTCAGTCTACAGATGCAGTTGCCTCAGAAACCAGCAAACCACCCAAAACAAAGGCAGCATTCTGCTCTGCTCCTGGCATTACAGGACCTGGAATGGGCCACCCCCACTGCAGACCAGCACCCTGTGGCACAGAGGCTGCCAGCAGCTCCCTCAGCCTGGGGCACAGGCAGAGGGTGATGGGGGAGCACAAATGCCTTTGGAAAGGCCACTCTATTCCTTTACTCCCCCAGGTGCTGCTTCGTGTAAGCAAAGGGTCAGCCGTGCTGGGGGTATTTTCAGAGACATCTGTCCTAAACCTGGTTTGCAAAAAGCAGTGACCTACCAGAAGACACATGATTTTGGGAAAGCAGGCACTCCCACGGTCCTGGGGAGGCTCAGCCAGGGCTGGGCTGAGATGGAAGGGGGTGACCCATCCTCAAGGCATTAATATCCCCCCTCAGACGCTATTACTGAGCCCAGGGATGACCCTGCTCCCCAAGGAGCAAATCCAGTTCCTTCTTTGGCGATTGTGGGAGTGCATATTTTACAGTCTCCCAGGCCACTTCTGCAGCATAATCTCTCCTCCCAAGCTTCAAGTTTCGTTGAAATCCTCTTTGGACCCGCCTGTGGAGTGTTAACTTACAGTGCTGAGGGCCAGGAAAGACAAGAAGTGCCCGAGTGAGCAGCAGCTGCTGCCCTGGGTGAGCTGCCCCCGGCCAGCCCCTGCCCACCCCGTGACACAGGGGATTTTGGGGTCCCCGTAAACAGTTGGTCTCCCCTACAAAAAAAGCAGGGGTTCAGGTAGTACAGAGCATCTGCAGACTGCAGCCAGCCATGGGGAGCCATCTGCCAGAGCAAGGGGCCATTGCCCATTTTCTTGGATGGGCTTGAAGCTCTTCTAGGGAAAAACAAGGAAAAATAAGGAAGGGTTTGGGCACGAGCCAGGAGTCAAGGACCATCACTGGAGATCCCAGGCATCTGGGCGTGTTCTTCACCGTGCTCCCAAATCCCTCTCCGTAACATGGTGATGAGTCTTCCTAGTGCAAAGTGAAGTTCTAGAGACCCCCACAGTGCCCCCGTGTCCCTCCCTGGTGAGGTCAGTGCTCCATCCCACCTGCCCAGCCAGAGAGCAGGTCTGACACACGATCAGGGTGACACTGGAGACCTTCTCCCAGCATGGGAACAACTTCACACATATCAGGCTGCAGCTGACAATGCCGCCACGTTAATTCCCTGGAAAAGGAACTCTGGAAAAGTCTTGCAGGTTAAGGGGGTTCAGGCACTCCTCAGGGGTCAGGTCAGAGCAGCTGCTGCACTCCAGCAAATCCCCAGCCCCCTGTGTCCCCCTGAACAGCACCAGGGCCAGCTGGGTGGGAAAAGCCACATGGCACAGTGGGTCTCCAGGGAGCAGGGATGGGGGTGCCACCCTCAACACAGGGTTCAACACCAGCTCTGCAGGCTGGTCTCTGCTCCCTGATTTCAGCCCGTACAGCACAAGCAACATCGTCCCTGTGACCAGAGCTGCCAACCCTGCCTGGATGAACGGAGGGCACCGACACAGTGCTGCCCACGGCTGCCCAGCCAAGGCGGGGGGAGCAGGCACTGCCATGTCCCTGTCATGCTGCCATTCCCTGCCCGGCTGAGGCTTCGTGCCAGGGCAGGGCCATAAAGCACCCCTGGAGCGGAGCCAGAGGCTGCAGGGAGCGGCTGGAGGCGCCGGTGGCCGTGCGTCAGGGCACGCAAGGTTTGAGCAGAGCCAAGCCCTGCCTCAACACGGCCCAGGGCAGTCAGTTCGAGAGAAAATGGGGCTGTGCAGAATCTCTCTGCAGCAGGGCTGCACGTCCCAAGACACCACCACACCCCACTAGCAAAACAGCCTGGGCAGGGGGGGACAGCACACGGAGCTGTCAGCCAGGCTGCCACGAGCTCACACACACCTGAGGTTCTGCAAAAAATAATTAAAAAGCGATGGATGTGGAAAAAATAAATCTCTGTTTAGGATGAAAATGAGACAGAGCCCACTTCCCTACCTCCCCAGCTCTGGTGATTCATCAGGGCAATGGGACAGAGCCACCTCATTCCATTGAGGTGTGATTACTGGGGGACAGGACCCCAATAATCCTTCATTGGCTGCATTTTTACTTGTCCTCATGACAAAAACCACTGGCTCCTATGCAACCTCCAGGAATACAATTCATCACCTCTGCCCATCCCCAGCCAAAAGTAGGTGATACTGCTGGGGTAATGTCATGGGATGGGAAGGATTAAATTGTAGGACTGATGGAAATGGCATCCCTGCAGCCTTCACCTCCAAGCACTCCAAAGGGGTGGGAGCACCCCCGGCTTCACCCCCTCAGCAGGATGGGAGGGTGCACGGCTGCATCAAATGCAGAAGCTTCAGCTGCCGGTGCCCTCCAGCCCAGCAGCAAGATGCCATCACCAGCAGTGACACACCTCCCCTTCCCAGCCTGTCCCAAGGTTCTCATGTAATTAGTGATGAATGTAAATGATACAAACAACCATGTAAATAATGCAAACAACTCAAATCACATCCCTGCCCTACAGTCCTCTGCTGTCACCCAGATACTGCGATGACAGGCGAGTTAGACCTCAGTGTAAGTGGCCAGGGACATTTAAACAGTGCACAGCAATATGTGCAGGACAGGCCAGCAAAAACTGAGTGCTGCTTTTTGGTGTCAGCAGTACTGTCTGATGGGTTCTGCTGGAAAAGAAAGGCAAAGAAAACCACAGAGAGAGGTAAAAAAATTCACTATATTAATTCATGGGTCACACTCAGCCAGGCAGGAGCCTTGTTACAGAGGCAGCAGACAAAAGCCAGCACCATCGTGGCTCTCCCAGGCCCCTTTCCTCCTTTCCCAACCACAATCCCATGGATGCTGCTCCTTCTGTCCCAGTTCAGGCCCCTTTCCACTGCGCTTGCCCTGCCACAGGGAGGAGTTGTGCTGCTCCATATCACCCATTTCATCTCCCCAGTAAAGCACTTCTGCATTTCTTTTCTCCTTTTCTGTGGTCTTGTGATCACTGACTGGTCTAATTGCTTCCCCATGGTTAATTGACACCGCTGTTTTCCTTAGCACTCTAGAGAACAAATTGCAGTATCAAAAATAAGTTGGTTTTAGGCTGCATTGATTGCAAGTGAGGTTTTTTCCCCCATATAGATACATAGAAGCAGTTATTTGTACAGCAAAGACAGGCTTTGGGCTGGATCATGGGCATGCAGTGAGAGTTCTTTCTGCACTAAGACTTGACTCAGGCTTTTGACTCACAGTCAAATGCACAAAAGTATCCAAAAACTGAGGCCTTCCTTACAGCATGGACAAAACTCACCAGGCAAAGCCAAATAACTACATGTTTACTCATAGCTTATGCTGCAGAACCATGAGCTCCTCATGCTATGCCTTCCACAACCCCACTCACTGCCTGCTTCGGCCAGAGCATTCTGCCCCTGTAAAGGGCTCTGAGCTCTTCCCTGGTGACAGCAGCACACACAGGTATATCCAGCTTGGACACCCAAAGAAACATATCAGAATGTCACCGTGTCTGCCCGGCCACACCAGGAGCTCTGAACCCCTTGGCTGATTTCAATCCATGTTACGGAAGGCACCTTAAAGCCATCAGTCTCCCACATATTTCACAAAAATAGGCTTTTGGTAGTGGGGAGAAAAAGCGAATAACCCACACCGTGCCTGGGCTAAACTGTACCATTACCCTGGTTCTTATTAGACACCAAAAATCTATATGGGATTTCAAAAAGCTTCACTATGGATTTGGGCTTTTTTTTAGCCACCAGTCTTGGCCAGACACAAGATTCAAACACAGACAACTCTCTAAATATATTTTAAGTGTATTTTGAAATGTAAATTTTTATGTATGTCTATATATATATGTATATATAAAAAGTTAAAGTCTATTTTAAAACATCAGAATCAGCTTCATTTCCCTGAAATCTGCAAGCAGTCCAACCATGACCTAAAGTTTCTGACGACCTGGCAAGGGCTGCACATTCCCAGAGCCCTTTTCCTCGTGTGGCTGGCTTCCAAGGGGCTTGGGAATCATGTCCCCTACTCGAGGGACGGCAGATAGCCAAAGCCTTTCCAGATGTTTATCTTGGCAACCTCAAATTCAAACATGAACAGGTCTCATTAGCAGTCTGGCCACATCTGGATCTTGCAGGTGGTTACTGTGTGCAGGTGAGGAGACAAAACAGGAAAAGGTCCTGCAGGTCAGTGAGACCATTCCACCCCTGTCCTACGGATGTGATGCTTGGATGGTGATCCCTGGCTTTGGCTGCAGTTTTCTACATGTTCCTGTGCCATCAGAGAAGCTCATGCGTTGAATGACCAGCTCAGATCAGCCAGGGTGTGATGACCCAGCACACGGAGCAGCCCCTGGGCACCCCAGCACGACCCTCGTGAGCCTCGTGGGGCTGAGCTCAGTGTTCTGGCACAACACATCTTCACGGATCAGGGCTAAACTGCCAGGCTGGAGTGGCACCAGGGATCATGCAGCTGGCACGTTCTTGGGTGTGGGACAACACCCCGGGGAGCGCTGTGCTGACAGAAGCAGGATATTATATATCCTTACAGGAGAAAGCATTGGCTCGTCTTTCCTGCTTTTCTGTCCCAAGCTTTCAGTCCAATATCTAATCAAACCTCTACGTCAAGTCTTACCACTCAAAATTCTCCCCCAGAACATTAACTGGAATTCCAGCAGCCCTTCACCCTTAGAAGGATTTGCCTTTTAGGAAGCAGCAAGGAAGCAACTGTGCAAATTCAAAGGAGACCTTGACATCTCCAGAATGAAATGTCCAACGGCAGCCATTGCTGATGGTTACCTGATTGCTGCTCTTTACTCATCAGAGCACACCTTCCGTGTCACCCACACACCTTATGGCCTCACATGAAGGTTCCGTGCACTGAGCTGGCCACACAACCTGCACCCATTAACCCATTCCGTGGCCACAGAACAGAGGGGGGAGAAAATTGAAGGAGCTGGAGGGATGTGTCAGTTCGTGTCTGTACCTACAACATCCAAGGGCACAAGGAAAATGGGTCCATTTCAAGACTGTATTCTCAGACTTAAAATTAGCCACAAACCCACACAACTCATTGAGAAATATTTATGAAAAACATAGCCCTGAAAGCCAGTCTTGAATTAGTCCATTTTTCTAATGCCTATAAATGTGATGCTTTTCATTCTGAAGATTTATATTATAGTTATTTTGCTTTATAAACTAACTCCAGCGCCTGTCCTAGATAAATACAGATGCAATTTTGATCCATATTTTGAAGGGTATTTCTTTCAAATCACTCTCTCTATTTAGCTATCCTAAATGTGGTGGCCCGGAACATTACAGTGCTGAAGAGCTACAAAATTATTTGCACAGAAATTCTTGCAATATTTCTAACCCCAGAATTGCCACTAATGCAAGAACACAATTAGATGGAGCATTTACAGAGCACAACAAATATCTGACTACGTGGTGCAGTTGTGTAGTAATGGGGGTTGAAACCTTCCAAATAACTGAAGGGATTTATTTTGGAGAAAGGCGTGTGGCTACATATTCTCAACAGCTTAGATGGACTCAATCAAAACTCTTTGGCGAAGCAGATGTGCGGGCAGCCTGTCAGAGGCATGCAGGCAGTGTTTAACGCATAGGGAAGCATGCTGGGATGCTGTGGGTGGCTTGTATCCGACGCGAGAACATTCACAGCTCGCTGCCTGCCGAGCGAGCGCACGGCTCGCTGTGCTCGTGCACGAGCTGGGAGTTTCTGGGTTGGCTCAGCCAGAAGCTGCAATAACCAGTCCCCGTGGAACCAGGAGTCAAAGACTACACAAAATCAAGTTGGTTGGTGTTAACTATCAATACAGACACTCGAGAGCAGCTTGGGGCAATGCTCCTCCCTCATGTCCGCAGACAGTGAGCTGCACATGCTGTGCCCAGCTGGGGAAATCAGGGCACGCACACATTGATGAGATGCTTGCACCCCAAGCTCCCCTTCTTGGCTGAAGCAGCCCAATGGCTCACTGTAGAACACTGTGCCTGTCTAGATCTCGCTAGTGGGGACAGGACCAGGTCACCTCTTCAGCAGGGACGACATGCAACCTCTGTTGTCACAGCCTGGGTGTGATGCTGTTCGTCCCCCTCCCGTTCCCTCTGGAGCCACCCTTACCTCCGTCAGCGTAGGTCTCGGTGCCGTAGCCATCCTGCAGGCCATTGTTCCATGTACCCTCGTACTTGGCTCCGCTGCTCATGCTCTGCCTCGCTCCGTACCGTCCCTTAAAGCCATGGGTCCACTCGCCTCTGTAAACCCACCGTCCTTTGGTCTCAATTCCCAGGCCGTGCCTCTTGCCTTGGGACCAGTAGCCTTCGTAGGTGTTGCCACTGGGCCACGTGTATATGCCCACCACCTCGAAGCCGTAGTTCCAGGAGCCCGAGTACTCGCCCTGGCCCTTGGGGCCGGTGCAGATGCCGTGCCCGTGGGCTTTGCCCCCCTCCCAGCCCCCGCAATAGGCGCCTCCATCATCGAAATCAAACCTGCCGCCGCTCATGGTGCCCTCCGGTGCCCCTCAGCCGGGCAGCGTTCCCAGGGGCAGCGCTCCGGGGCTCCCGCATCCCCGGAGGGAACAGCGGGCTGGGCGCCGGGAGCGGCCGTTCCTGCCTCGCCTGGCCCGGCCGAGGGGCTGGGGCACGGGAGGAGAGAGAAATTGGAAGAGAGGGAGGGGAGAAGGGCGGGCCGAGCCCCAGCCCCCCCGCAGGGGCAGCCGCTCCTCGCCGGTACCTGCCCCGCGGGCACGGGCATGGGCCGCCCGGGGAGCCGCCCCCGCGGCAGAGGGAGCGATGGGGGTCCCGGGCCCCGCGGCGGACAAGGGATGGGGGTCCCGGGCCGGCCGCTCTCCCCCGCCCGGCCGCAGCCGCCCGCCCCGTCCCGCTCTCCTCCCCCGGCGGGAGAAAGGTCAGCGCTGCCCTAACAAGGCCATCGGATCCCAGGAGCTGCTCCCAAAAATAACCCCCCGGAGCCCGGCCCCCGCCTCGGGGCCCTTTTATGAAGGAGGAGAGAGACACATCCCACCCCCCCCCGCCGTCCCCCGCCCCGGGCAGGGATCCAGGCGGAGAAGAGGCTGGGAAAGTAAATGTCTGCTTAAAATAGAGCCTGGGAAGGGGCCGCCGCGCTCCCCCCGGGCCGGCAGCCGCTGTCCCGCTCCACCGGAGCCCCGCGGGATGCGCGGACGGAGCGCCCGGGGCCAGGTCGCTCACACCGTGTGTAACTGGGCAGAGGTAGCACGAGGAGTCAGAGCACAGCCGTCACCCGAGTGCAGCGTACAGCTCACGCAGCCCCTCTGCTACTTCCGAAGTGACTTTCCAGAGCTGCCTTAGGCTAATCAAAGAAGTTCAGTAGTAGTCATTTACTCCTCTCTCCCAAACAACTTCCCAAATTCCCTTCTGTTTAACAGCCGGCAGCATAATTCAGTCTGTGTGTGGAAAAGACCACAGGCATTTGCAGACAGAGTAGTGACAGGGCACCTTGTGTGTAATAATGTCATCAAATACACATGGCAGAGGACAAGGACTGAAAGACCAGGTAAGAGGCTAATCCAAGCCCTCTCTCCTTCCAGCACACCCATCCCATTCCTAAAGACTCTGTCCCAGCAAGACTATGGAGAAATTACCTTCCCTTAATGACCACCACGCTCAGAAGCTGCAGGAGCTGTGGGGTGTTATCAGCCCTTCCAGGGGAGCTCCCAAAACCCCACCGAATTCTGGGGCAAAGCTGCCCCAGACAGCGGTGTGTTCAGACTCACATAACACAGTTTTTCGACTTTCAACCTCCTTACTGGCATTTCTAGGAAGAAAAGGTACAGAGGAACCACGCAATATATAACTGCAAAGAGAAGCTCTGTGTATGGGCAGCACATAAAAACAGAACACCTGCAGGCACAGGTGAGAAGGACCAAGTTATAAAGTTAATTACAAAGGGCTTCACTTTTATTCAGCCACAAGAAGGAATGGGCTCTTTGGTAACGGAGTACAACATGACTCAGAAGTGCTACTTGGCAGAACCAGCCCTCCTAAAGCTTTCTTTCAAAAAAAAAGTCAGATTTTGAAATTGGCTCAAGTTAAACTTTTTTGTTGTCATTTTAAACTAAGCTTTTAGACTACTTAGGCAAGTTTTCAAGGTTCTTGCTGCATGATTAAGGGCCACAAATTCACATTTTCTCAAGGCAAAACCAGAGGGTTTTGCCCTGCAGTTTCTAGGAAGACCAAAACATCTTAAAACACCTTGTGCTAACAGAAGAGAAAGCGTTAAGGCAGCGGTTGCAGCAACTCATGGTCGTCTATTCCACGGTGTTCCAGCACTTAGGAGCCCAAAGATGTCGTAACTGTCCCAAGAGGATGCCAAGTTCAGGACTATGTAATTATTTACCTAGCAACTTTTCCTAATTACACAGCACAGTTGTGAACTGATTGCACACTTTGTTTAAACATTAATAACTTATGCAGATTTTGGCATTTAAAGAGCTTTTGTTGATCGCCAACAAACCCACACAAACTTCAGAAAGCACTGACAGTCTGTGTGCATCAAGGCACCACACACAGCTGCTCTTACTTCTTCATTTTGGCAGAAAAATTCCCATTCTCCCCTGAAGACCGAGCCTGCTGCAGCAGCCAGCTCCGGCCTGGGGCTGACCTCTAGTGGCACTGCTCATGTCCCTTCCCAGTCAGCACCAGCTAACATTTTTCTGCTTTCTATTTTTACATCTCCTGGATTTCAATCCACTTTAACACAGTACCGAGCAGTGGACAGTGAAATCCTAAACCCTGCAGTACAGGTCTGTGGTCACTAATGAATGAAATGGTAAAAGCAGTGCAGTCTTGAATGGCACTTTCAGCCCCACAACGGTGCTGTGGTTGGAATTTGCATTTGAGAACAGTTAAGAATAATTATTTGAGAAATAAAGTCATTCTGTACTTTGCAGCCCAGTTTTGTAAACAACAGTTACCAAAAAATTGCCTTGAATTCAGAACACAGGTGGCAGAAATGCAGCTATTGAAGAGCAGGGAAAGAGATGTGGGACCCAGGTACATTCTGCATGGTCTAAGTGACACTTCAGAACTGGCAAAACAGGTAAACTTACACAGCCACTTGTTCTAAGACACCAGGTGCTGCCACAGAAATTACAAAAAAACCCCCAAGAGTAACACCAAATGATTCTGCAGGAAAACGTTTGTCTCCATTTCTTCTCCACATATTACACGTCAGAAAGTTGAGGTACTGCAAATAGTAAAGACAAACCAAACACAACTTTTCTCTCCCTCAACAAATTACATTATTTGATGGGATGCTCCTTTGCTAGACACTCAAAAGAGACACTGTGCTGATGCACACTACGTATGGAGAGCTGCTTGCTTCTGAAGCAGTAAATTCCAGGAAGAACGCAAAGCTGGACAGGGCAGCTAAAGTGACAGTGGTTTAGAAAAAAGACTGGAGTGCAGACAGTGCTCAAGATTTCCCTACAACTGACAACTGTTCACTCCAGTCTATGGGTCCTAATATCTGGAAGGTATTAGGAAGGGTAATACCTGCTCCTATAGAGCAGGCTAAAAAAGAAGCTAAAAAAAGCCCCAAACTGGCAGTGTATGAATTAAGACCACTGAAACAAGCAAATGCTGGTTTGGTCACCATAACAAATACAGTGAGCAGAGCCCATGGCCTCACTTTTCCTTTGGTTAACCACAGCAGCAACTCCCCTGAAGAATGCAGGGTGTTTCTCTTGCAGACAAGTCTCTAAGGACTGCTGGGCATGCAATAAAAGGTTTGCTTTCCACTTTTCCAGTAAGAGTAGCAAGGGGAGGGTAGGAGACAGTTACACTCCTTTACGAAATAAAATCAAAAGCACAAACGTCCAAAACCACAAGCCTGAGTCTTACAACCTGAGGTCAAAGTGATTTCAAAGAAGCTGAATGACACCAGGTGTCTCACAAGAAGAGCTCTAATCACCAAGCAATCTAGGGACTCCTCTCCAACAAACCAAAAAGAGGATTTTGAAAACAAACTAGAATTAAATGTTGGATCTCTTAAGTACAGGCAGGTATGCTCGAGGTTCATTTACCACATTATCTATTCCAAGCTTAAATTATAATGCTGAAACTAAACTGTTTGTCCAGCTTAAATAATCAACATCAGCTGAGATGCAAAGAAGTTTTTATTGCAAGCACAGTGAGCAGGGAGCGGGTTGCATATTCACATGATGTGCCTGAGGGCAGATTTAAAGCAGCCGTCCTTCCGGTTTTAGTGCTCCTTGCTGTCAGGTGTACATCATTTCTGCCATGTGAGACATTTTCTTTGGAATATACAAGTAATACTCCATGTATCCCGAAAGATCTTCAATTGTCACATCATCCACAAAGGCCCTGGCTTGCTCAGAGCAAGAGCGTGGAGAACTTGAGGGAGTTCTTGATGGCAAAGGCTGGGAGTGATCCTCAGAAACTGTTCTATCAGGTGCCAGCGGGAGGGTGTTCTGCAAGCCAGAGAATTTGTACACTTCCATATCTTGCCACAGTTTGCACTGACAGGCTTTATCTGCACATGCACACGGCTTACTCGTGTTCAGCTTGGACATCGACTGGAAGTCAGAAAGCTCTGTAGTCTTTAGGCTTGCTTTGGAGACTGGAGAAGCTACAGCTGGAGAGTTCTCCTGTGTGTTCTCCGATGTCAACTGTGCAACAGAAACTCCCAAAGACTCATCGGCTCCCTTCTGGCCAGCGTCCTGAGCAACGCTGCAGTGTTCTTGTGCACAAGCTTCCTTTGGGACTGGCATCCCAAACCCACTGCTGTCCTCCTGGGCATCAGCCTGGCTCTTCTGCACCAGCTGGCTGCATGTGGAATGTGATTTTGTGCTGCAATGGATAAACTTTGGAGGATGAAGAATTGGAGACTTGGAACGCCTGCGACGCTGGGTTCTCACAACTCCTCTTGAAGGCTTCTTCACACACCTGGGAAAGACACAAAGGGAATGAAGTTTCACTAAAAGACTTATTGCTGGGTTACAAGTAACACTGGGCAAATCTCTCCTGCATTTATATTGCATGCACAAGCTTTAGGTTTGGAGTATTTGCTCAGGGTATTCTGCTATCTTGGAATTTGACTTTTAGTCAAGCAGTTGCATAAAATATAAAAGGAACACCATGGAAATGAATCTCAGAGAGTGGGCTTTAAAGGTTAGAAAATGAGTAGAGCATGTGAGATGACAAAATAATCTCTGCAAGAAGGACAAAGCACAAGAAAAGAGCACAAAACAAATGAATCAAGGGCAAAGGGTGGTTTTGTTTCAGACGAGCATGAAGTCCTGCAGAGATACTCTAGAAACCAATTCTTCATTTTAATCTAGTTCCCAAGGCACAATGACAGCCTCTGCAGTGTCAAACAACAATTGAAAGAGAAGCATTTATGACTGATTCAAAACCAGCAGCTCACATTTGTATTGAGAAATATCTATGACGTTTAGCAACCCAGAGGTGACCAGCATTTCCTTTCACTACACATAACTGCCAAGAATAGCAGTCATACATGAAGAGAAAAAGGTGGTGGATTTTAAAAAGTTCTTTA
Source organism: Callaeas wilsoni (assembly GCA_013398955.1). Classification (NCBI taxonomy): domain Eukaryota; kingdom Metazoa; phylum Chordata; class Aves; order Passeriformes; family Callaeidae; genus Callaeas; species Callaeas wilsoni. The sequence continues at coordinate 31,510 of VWPU01016083.1, forward strand.
GTAAAGACAATTCAGGTCCCTTGTTTAGAGGTGCACCAACCAGAAACTGTCTACTTAACATTCCTTTTCAATGCAGTATCACTTGAAATAGTCAGATAACCCCAAGCTTCTCTTACCCATGCCAGGTTTCCTTGGAAGCACACACATTCTTAGGTTTGGTTTCATCTGCCACTGTTCTAACTATTGCTCTGGGACTTGTCCCATCACCCACAGAGAGGGAAGTGGTACATCTGTGAGAGACAGAACAAAGAGTTAACAGCCCACACTGGTTAGTGTTATGACTATGAAAAAAAACCCTCGTGCATCTTCTTTCCCAGAAAATATTGCTCCAAATCATTTAGAATTCACCTTGAAAGACCTGCCCACAAAGACCCAAATCAGAAGGACAAGCGCTGACACACTGCTATCTCCAAGGTTTGATAACAGACCGTTTCACCGAGAGATGCCGTTCACAGCTCCGCTGCAGATCCAACCCCACGTGTCAGTGACAAACACACACAATGGCCAAATTTCAGCTTCCCAGGAGAGGGGAGGGCAGAAACACCATCACTGAAGAAACACGTCTCTTTTTCCAGAGACAAATAAGCCATTCTTTCCTAAAAATAAATGTTCTTTGGACATAAATAGACTTTGTTTAGCTGAAGAACACTTAAGCCTCTGTCTAACATAGCATGTCAACATAAGCTAAAACTCTTCATACTCCTGCAAGTTGAATCATTTGAGCCACAGAGTTGTGTCAGACCTTCAGCTTCTATTCAAGGCAGGGGCCTTAGTAGATTTACTAAATTTTCTGGTGCTATAAATTCATTCCAGACTCCCACTTTGAAGGACTTGCAATAAGGCCAAGAACAATTTTTTCAAGTTGTGACTTCACATATTACACTGGAAGTCCCAAGAAAATTATTTTCCAAATCCTATGCTAAATTAGTTTGTAAACAGGACAGATTCCCTGAAAAGTGAAAATAAGTCCCCACACACTGATCTAGGATGGGGTTAAGAGAATCCAAACTATTAATCACACCGATTTCCATTTAGAGGACAATGAACACCGAACCAAGATAGAAGGCCACCAGTAAAAACTCTGACGTGACCGAATATGCCCAGCTGGAAGATGGCACTAGAGATACTGAAGAAATGAGAGTTAATTCTTACTGAATGAGTTTATTACTTAAAAGATAGCTTTAGAAGCCCATCTACTCACAATCTCAGCTCTGTGGTAATTCTAGTTACCACCTTGATCTTTACATACTGCCTTACTTATCCCTTCATTTCAGTGACAGTGTAATTGCATCACTGACAACCCTGGATTATACAGGTAATATGCAATGGCACACATCTGTCAGCAGAAAAAAACATTATATGGAAGCTTTCCTTTATTTAATTTCAGTAAAAATTATTACCAACAGAAGACATGTGGTGCTTGTGTTCTGCCACCTGGGACAGTGAAGGTGCCATGTGTCAGATCTCCACAAACCAAGACAACACAAAAAGCATTCTTTCCCATTTGGTGATTTTGGTTATAAATAGAAATTTTGTGACAGCAATGAAAATAGTTTGTGTGGGAATCATGCACTGAATCTAACGCTCTCCCTTACTGACATGGAAAGAAAGTTTCTCTCCTGGGAGAAGATGGGATTTTGTTCTCATGGCAGGCCTTCAGAGCCATGGCAATATGCTAACTTCAACAGCAGAGTTCTAGTCCTGTGGACTCTAGTACTGGTAACCTCTGGCAGCCAGATTCATGCCAAAATTCATTTCAAGCACACTGTCAGCTGATGATGATTGTGAGGTTTCTTTCAAGCCTGTTGCAAGCTGACAGCAATCAAACAAATTACAATTCCTTGAGAAGTGCAGTCTGCAGGTAGTGAATTAATTTCAGTCTGTTTAACTACAATGCAGTTGTAGTTAACAGTTGTTAACTACACTCGTTTCTGTGCCTAACCTTTTGCAATTACCTCATTCCCTCAAATCTCACAGCAAGGGTGTTCCCTTTGAGTCCATTTGTAGGATGTTAAGTCTGTGCCTCCCTGTGGTGTTACTCACCCAGCTGTGTCAACTCTCAGCTTTTTGAATGCTGTCTGCAGGCTTTCCTCTTCTCCATCCTTAGCTTCTGATTTCATCATTGGGATGGCCAGAAGGTGATGGAATTACCATGTACTGCTACAAGCAGAAAAAAGACACATGAAAATAAGGGCCAAAGCCTTGTTAAAAACATTAGTTGCCCAGCAGCACCGTAATACATGCAAATAAACTCAAAATAGCACAGTGAGCACACAAAGCTGAGGTCATTCTAGTAGAACATTTTTGAAAGCTGATTCAGAACAAGCTTTATGATACCCAAGAATGAAACAAACAGTCTCCTGTACAACTGGAGGTGAATTAACAATTCAAAGTCAAATTTGGTGTCGACAGCATCTTGCAGATACATTGCAGTCCAGCCAGACTCTTCCACTTGTCTTACATTGCTACCAGAATAATTGTAGAAGAGGTGAAAGTGAGAAGGAACAACACCATTAGAAACAGTCAACCTTCTACAACTCTAACTTCCATTTGGGACTCAGTGTTACACATACACTTTAAAACAACCCAAACCAAGAGATTTTTCTTGAAACAAGATAAAGTTTTAAAAGAAACAAACCTTTTTGACCTTTTGTCTAGGTCCCAGCAAGTTATACAGCCCTATCAGAACATGGTATTTTGGTTACAAATAGCCGTTACAATTTTCCAGTATCAGCTCGTGAACAAGCACAAAGGCAAACACATACAAACACATATTTAAAGCCTTGCTTTAAATAAAAACCAAAAATTATAAAAACTAGCTGATGTATTTTTTTTAAATCTACCCAGGCCATCATTTAATCTAGCTACAAAGGATCTCGAATCTTTCTAAATTTGCTGCTCTTTGGTCTTGCTGGAGGTCAGGCACTAGCTGTGCATGCCAGGGTCCAGACTGTCCAGTCCTGTTTAACACCTTCACTAATGATGTGCATGATGTGGCAGGGCGCCCTCACCACATCTGCTGATGTCACCAGGCGGGGATGAGTGGCTCAAACACCAGTGGACCTTGACAGGAACCTCAGGAGCTTCAGCAAAGGGAAGTGCAAAGCCCTGCACAAGCTTTTTTTTTTGCAGCAAAGAGAACAACTAATTCACGGAGACCTTTTTGTCTGAAGCTCTGCAGCTCAGTTATTTCTGCAGAGGGACGGGGGTAATTTCTGTTCCTTCGCCCTCTCATTCCAGTTGGAGGTGGCAGCTGTCCCCACTGTTGTTCTGGCTGCTCACTGCGCTGTGATTTCACCTGGATGCCCTGGATTGCACAGCTATTATGACACACGCAGAAGGATAATGTATCATAACAATTTCAAGGCACATGTTGTCCAATGAGTCAGACAGGGAGTCAACAGGAGAGGAAGAAGCTTAAACACTGACAACACGAAGCTCATCTGAGCAAGTTACTATTTCATATTTTCTCTTAGCAGAGTACTACTGCTCTGGTGAAACAGATGGTCCCTACTTCAGTTTTATTCCTTGGCTCCCCAGTCATCCTCAGATGATTCTTTAAAATGAAAAAAAGTTCAGGCTACATAAGTTTGTTTATTTTTTTTTTTAATAGCAAACTCCTATATTACATAACCTTAGCAGGAAGATGAGGGTAAAAAGTTTTAAAATCATTGTACATTACTCAAAACAAAGTAGCAGTTTTTAGACTAAATATTTTATCATGCTGCCCTTCATCACCAACACTGCAAACCCTCAAAACAATGTGGAATTTATTTAGATAAAAGCCTACTCGCTGGGTGATAACAAAGTATAAGCTTAAGCATTTGAGATGCACCAGCCAACCAGCACCAACGTAAAAAAAAAAAAAAAAATTTACAGTGAAAGCCTGCCAAAGTTTACTATGTCAAAAAACACATTGAAACTTACGTTCTTTACCTCCCAGGAAAATACACACCTTCCCTTTTTCATTTTACTTTCGGCTACTTCCCAGCAACACGGCACTACAAACCCAAGCGAGCGCAGTGGCGACGGGACAAGGCACGGGCCCCTCCATCCACCGCGAGATACGGACGGGCCCGTGAAGGGATAGTCACAGGCTCCGGGGCGTTCCGGGCCACGGCCCCAGGGGGCAGCACAAGGGCCGCGGCGCAAAAACGTTTATCTCTTTGATTTTTATAATTTTATATTTTTTAATTCTGTATTTTTAACCGCTCGGAGTTCCCTCCTCAGCCCTTCCCACTCGCAGCCCGGGGGTAGCCCCTGCCGCTACCCCGCGGCCCAGGTCCGGGACTCGGCCGTGACTCAGCACCGCCCCACGGCCCGGCGGGGCTCCCCCGGCGCCCTCCGCCCTCACGAGGGGACGGGCGGCGGGAACCGCGCGGGAAGGTCCCGCCGCGGGGACGCGACAGCGCGCACCGGCCCCGGCCGCTGGGAGGGCAAGGGGGACCCGCGCAGGGGACTGGGAGGAGGACGGGAGTAGGGACAAGGACGGACGCGGGGACGGGAGCCGCACTCACCGCGCTGCGCGGGCCGGGCCCGCCGCCTCCCGCCGCCCCCCCCCC
>VWPU01016084.1:0-47092 GCA_013398955.1 Callaeas wilsoni
GGGCCGCCGCGGGCGGGCGGGGTCGCGCCGCGTCTCCCCGCAGCCGCCGCCATTCCTGTGTTTTCGCTCTTACCCAGTGTGTGTGAGAATTACCCGGCGTGTAAGTGTCCTGTCTTCTCCCTGGAGAGCCCACCGCTCCCCACGCTGCTTCCCCGCTGCGACCTCTACGCCGTCCCTGAGGGAGGACGGAATATCTCTGAAGGGGCTTCTACGGTTTTTCTGGCATGCCGTACTCTGGTGGCTGATGCTGGCGTACAGCTGGGAAGGCGCAGGTGAGGAGGTTCAGGTGCTGCTCCTCTACGGAGAGGTGGTGGAGAGGTTGCCCTGCATCCTTCCTTGCTCCGGTGTGATGCATGGCAGTTTTTGGGGCATGATTGATTCTCCTGAAGATCTTACTGTGACTTAGAAGACTAAGTGACTTAGAATAGACTATGCCTGACGGGCTGGTGCATGAGGGGGGAGTGTGCCATGGAATGCTGTTTTTCCTAGGTGGAGTAGAGCTTAACTGCTTGTCCATTAAATTGTCTGGCTTAATGCCCAGGCCAGCTTCAGGAAACTGGGACAGGATGGCTTTAAGTAGCTTTTGGAGCCCTGCATCTCCCTGATAGTCACCGTGGCCTGTCCTGTAGTCAAAGATATGTAAGTCTTTCTGTCTTGTGCCTTTCACTGCTTTGAGATACATCAGCCCTCTGGGACAGGCCTTCCTGTGATTTTCCATAAACTGATCTGTCATGTGTTACCTGTTTGAAAAACATCAGCTCTGGTGTTAACTGTATCTGTCTGCTTTCTCCCTAGTCTCCCTGCAGGTACTCCAGAATATAGAAGCTGCTTTGCCACAGCTGTAGTGTGCCACTAGTGTGTCATGTAAAAAGCATCCCACCAACAAGCATGGGACCCTTCAGAGCTCATTTTTGAATCTAGGTGCTGTCCTAGTTGTGTGCATGGCATCCAGTCAATGGGTTGTCAAGCTTTGCGTTGCCAGCTCCTCACTGTTCAGACAGACTTTTGGAGTCCTCCTGTCCAACTGTGGTGTCAGTAATCTTCCTGGTGAAGGGGGTGAGGAACATTTGTGGACCATCTTTTACTGTAGCTGCTTTTTTTCTCTTGTAACCCTCAGGGACAGGAATTGGCGGCTTTGCAGAGTGCAGTTCTGTCCGGCACAGTCAGAATCCCTGACAGTGCTGATTTGTGGTAAGAGAGATCCCACATGCTCATATCTCTGGAGACTGGCAGGATTCATCCCACTTTCTGGAATTTCCTGCTGCAGCTGCTTTCCAGTTCTTCTCCAGGTGGCTCCTGCCCCACCTACAATGATCGTAAATAACAGCACAGCATTACCCTTCCTATACTGTAAGCTGAAACAATAATTTTGTCAACTCATATGGGCAGAGTTCCTGTGGCATCCACTCCCAGCTTAGGAATCTTTATACGCACTGTCTAAATCTTGAAATCTTTTATGATACCAGAATCTTATGTTCTGTGAGATAAGAGCACTGTCAGGTGCTAGTTAGTGACTAAATACATGAGAGACCAAATTGCATGTATTTGGCACCTCAGAACTTGTTCCTGCTTGTAGTTTTGTGTCTTAAAAGTAAAAAATTGAAAGTACATCCTGTTTGGCATTTCCCACTAGCTCTTCAATTAAGTGTTTGAAAACACCGTGGCAGAGAAGAGTGTGGGAATGAAGGTAGCACATTACAATTTAGTTTAACCAGCTCTGCTCATGGATGAGTGTCTCAGAATGCCAAGTTAAGAGTCCAGTCCAGGGGAGAACTGGGATTTAATGAAGAGCAGCAAATGGTGTGGGTACAGAAGCAGATATGAACAAAGAAAGAAACTGAGACATAGAGAGCCATTCGTGTTTTGACGTGGAAGTTAAACTGAATGAAGTAGAGAGCATTTTTCCTTACAAGTAGCTTGACCAATAAGGAGCCATGGTTTCATTTGAAACCTGGGGAAAAAAAAAAATTAAAATGTCACAAAAATAATTGCACAATGGCAGTGGCAGCTTCCTGGTAGTAGTTCAAAACTTGGACACATAGGTGAAAAAGTGGAAAAATTAAAGTCCTTGAAAAGGATGACTTTAACAAGATTTCCATTGTGGACTACAACTGACAGAGTATTATAGTTTTTGAAATAACACAGACTGGACCTGAAACTTCTGCGTGAAATTATTTGTGTGCTTTTGCAAGCAAAAAGAGGAGGAATGGGACCTACTCTGGGAAGATTAAAACAGAGGGACAGCAGTGTTTTAATTCTTCCAATGCTTTTCTTTCAATTCTCTTCCTCAATTCATAATGTCTGTGTGGAGCTATCAAATTTCATATGAATAAGGAGGAGTAAATTCATAGCCTTGGTGTTTGCAGTGGAAATACTGGAGAATATGAACTCTGAAAGCTTAAGAAGAATTGTAGTAGAAGTATTTTAAAGTTCTTGGAGTTGTCCTTAATATGAAAGTTGTAATACAAGTGTTACACAGAAAAATGACAAGAAATTGTGAAGTTATTTCCTGTTCCATATACCTGGCATAGGCCTGACCTATAAAAAGGTAAAGCACTATATCATTTAGGTTAAGCTTATAGCCAGACTTCCTTTACAAGCTATGTTTCCAGTTCCTGCTTCCCGTCAGACATAATGGCCTCTACACTACTGGATTATGTTCTAATGGTTTCTGACCTGTTATTTCCATGTCTGCTTTCAGACTTGAGTTTAATATGAAGAGAAAATTCCTTTACATCAATATGCCTGTGGAGGTATCAGATCTAGTGGAAGTATTTCAAGCACATAGACAATAAAAGGCTTGCCTCTTTGTTAAAGTACTTTTTCTTGAAACACAGGAAATAAATTTAATCTTGCATTGGGTTTTCTGTTAAAATTTTGTGGTAGTATAAATGGAAATTAGTCATCTCTTGGATTTTCCAGCATAAAATCTATGGCTTTCATCTTCAAAGCCGCAACAGACTGTTCTTAATGTTCCTTCTTTTGTGGCCTGAAAGAATGAAGAAAATATGTAGATGCTTAATTTTTAATGTGTGTTTTAGCTTAATCACATAACAACAAGATTGTTGAAAGAGAAACAGACACTGTGTTGGAGTAAGGAGGACAAATCTCTAGACTTTTCTTTGTAATGGATATATATTTAAATTTCCTTTTTTTTTGCCTTCACATCGTTTTGTTTTGTTCTAATTTGCTTGTATTTAAGTCCATGTTCTCTTCCCTAGAGGGAACTGCAAAGAAAGGATTCAGAGCTCTCTCTAGAGTGTTGGTGTTACAATGGTTAATGTGCCTCAGCAGAAAAGTATCTCAAGACAGTTGTGTCTGAAACTGGGCTTTGCTGGGATTTATTTATTTGTGTGTGTTTCAGAGGCATTTTACTCAGCTTTGTACATTTGTTGGTAAGGCAGGAAACTTGAGCCAGCTCAGATAATTTATTAGAATGGGGCATATGCAGTTACCAGAAAGAATTTTATTAACTTAGCAAAGACCACTGAAACCAAAGAAGTGACCAGCCCAATCCTTTTTTTCTTCTCAGAAGCAGAGCCTTCAGACTGACTCCAGCTCATGCAGTGTTGAAAGTGTGCTGAGCTAAAGGTCTTCAGTTTAAAATTAATCAGGATATATTCAATTTTTTTTTATTTTGGTGACATGCTGTCCTATCTTTGGTGCTCTTTATAACTGTTTTTCCCCAGAGTGAATCTGACTCTTCTAGCAGGGGACCCTCAGTTAGCAGTTTTCCAAACCAGTCTTTGTAGCGGGTTCTCAGTAGACTGAATTCAAAACACTGAAGAAACTTAGCAGTCATAGTTTACAAGTTAACAACTCACAGTAATGGACTGCAATAAGCTGCAGTCCCTCAGTTTTGCTGTTGGAGATGGCCAGCTAGGAGACTTGGTTTGCTTCCTGCAGCGGCCTTCTTGCTGTGTTTCCTTGCCTCTCAGATCTTGTGCTTATTGTGCCTTTTACCTGCATGATGTACTCTGGTTTCTCCTGTGCTCTTAGGGGGCCTGGTTTGATGTTCAGCAGTAAAACATGTAATAAACTTCATCGTTCATGTATCTGCTCAGCCTGTTCTTTAATTGGGTTCTACTCTTAAAAGTGGCTGAGTAGTGACTCAATAGATTGCCTTGCATTGCAGATAAATAATTGTGTCTGAATCACTAGTGGGTTCTATGGTTGTGTTTTGTTTTCATCTCATTGGGGCACTGCAGTTGCTGGAGAGTGACACAGACCTTGTTATGGCTGACACATGCTCAACAGTTTGCTTCCAGAAATTACATAACACTTTGGTTTTTTTGTGGAATAAGTGTACCTGAGGCAGATGTAAGGAGGATCCAATCTAATTTGATGTTTTAGCTTCCAGTCATCTGAACTAGTAGCAGGGAAGTAGAAGCTGGTAGAGAAAAGGCTGAAGGTTAGCTAACAAACAGCAGTAACTAAGCTGATTTCTTGCTTCCATCCATGACAAACTCCACCAGTCCCTATATATTGGTCCTCATATATCCAAGACATAGGTGAAATTGTCTGTCATGGGAGACTGCTGATGAGAGGAAGAGGGCAGTGTCAAAACACTGCAGCACAAGCATGCTTAAGTACTTCCTACGCTTGGTAGGGAACAGCTTTCTCATGGTCTATTTTCCATTGTCTGAACTTCCCCTGCATTTCAGATTGGCTTTTGATGGATGTTAGCCAAGATCTCCATGGTTGCTAGTCACCATCTGGTGGCTGGTGTCCATCTGGCTCAGTAGGCCAGAGTGTCAGAGTAGCAGAAACTTCCTTGTAGGTAACAGCAGAGTTTTTTGTTTGTTTGTTTTTTTTCTTTTACTAGAGGTCACTGACTGGAACTCTGTCCTAACTTTCAGTCAGGCTTCCCTTGCCACAGTAAATCCACATCCAGCTGGTTTTTATCCGTGCTACCATATGGGCTGTTACTGGCCTCAAAACTGTTTTCTGTTTTCGTCTATTTTACCTCTGAATCTAGAGTCTTGTGGGCTCAGAAGCCTTCTGGGAGCCACCTTCGTTAATTTCTTTTTAAAGCTCTTTGGAGCACAGACAAAGTATTCAGAAGCAGGGGGAGTTGAAAGGAAATGTGGGAGCACTATGCTCACCAGCTCTAACTAAGAAATCAATGAGACTTGAACTGGTCTTTAAAATGAGGGGTTTTTTTTGTTTGTTTTGTCATTTCAGAGCAGAACCAAAAATCATCTCAGTACTTGCTTTTGCAGCAGCACAGGACAGGAAGCTCATTTAAAGAGAGAAACAGAAAGATCTTTACTGCCTGTGGAAAGAGAAGCAAGATTTCTTGAGAAGGTATGTAATAGAAGGTTTACTTGGTTAAAAAGTCCAATAGTCACTGCTCGTTTGCATTAAGGTACTATCTCTCACAAGCTGTCACTTCCTGCAGTTCAGCACAGAAATTTCCTGTAGCTTTCTCTTTTCAAGGGAAAAGCTAACCTGTCCTCATTCCAAATATTCAACCTTTGAAAATAATGTCCCCTTAATCATAAGACTGTTTCTCTAAAGAAACAATTAATTTAGCTGTGCAACAGCAATTGCGGTTGGTTTAAGTCGAACTGTAAAGCAAGTTCTGTCTTTTCATTGGCATTTGACATCAGCAAACTTGATTAGGGCCTGTAATCCCTAGTGGAGGTACTGCAAAACAGAAAATAGAGGAGCATATACAATAAAGGCTGAGCAGTAATTTTGAAAGTAAGAAATATAATGTAGCTTTTCTTGCTGGGAGTTTTTCTTCTTTTAGTTTGTGTATTTTCATGTTCACAGATCTACTATAGTTTGCTGCCATTTAATTCTAACAATTCATCTGCTTGAGGAGATTCTGTTGTAATGTATCCAGTGGCTGTTCCTGCACCAGGAGGTGAAGGAAGTAATGGACAACATGGGAAACTTATATTTTTCCTTTTTGTTTTTGGAGCTGTGCTGCTTTGTGCCGGATTCCTTCTTTCAGTCTTTATTCTCCAGTCATGTCCATCTGGAAGCTTCAGTGACTGTAACGAGGTCCTTAAGGCTGCTGGGCCAGTGCTGGCTGTAACTGGACTGGTTTGTGTTTTGCTGGCACGATCAAGGGCCAGAATGTATATAAGACAAAGACAATTGCAGAATGAGCAGGTGTACAGCCTTGTTTTTTGTCGTGGGAACTGTCAGTTTGCCCAGTTTCTCATATTTGGATTCCTGTTTCTAGCTAGTGGAATGTTAATTAGCATCCTGGGCATTTGGGTTCCTGGTTGCAGCCCTGGCTGGCATACGATACAGCTCAACCACACTGGCGCTTCTGACGTGGACCTCCAGGGCTGCGGATTCCTGTCACTTCAAATCATGGGACCTTTGATTGTGCTCACTGGGTTGTGTTTCTTCGTAATAGCTCATGTTAAAAAGAAGCAAAACTTAAATCTCAGCCAAGAATCCTGTGAAAGTGAAGAACATCCTCAGAGCCCTGAATCTTTTCAGGTTACAGTAGGTGGGTAAAAAATGTTGGAACTTTACACTGGGAATTAGTAGGGGGTTTTTTCCATCAATAATTTATTTCTGGGTACTACTTACTGAGCTCTAGGCATGTCAATTCTACCATGTCAGGACAGCCAAAGCAGAATAGTGTTACTTTGTCTTGCATGCTTTCTATATGGTCAGTTCAGTTACCTTTCTCAAAAAGGCAGAATCTCTCTTTGGCATAAAAAGAAAAGTCTGACTGTGTAAAGCAACATAATCTGACACAAATGAGTCTAACCCCAATTCTGTTCTCAAACAATGTAATTGACACTGCAAATCTCAGACTTCTATGACTATATTTAAGATTTATTTTAGCCTTGAGCTCTGACCCCTTAAACAGAAGATTCTGATTTGTAACCAATGTATTGTATTTTTTAAATTGTGGCCACATCCCCAATCAGTCAGAGATATTAATTACAAGATGCCTTTGTTAATCATACTGCATTTCAGCAAATGTGGTGTGTTAGCTGGGTGTAACACTGCATATAGCCCTGGTTTAAATGCCCAGTGATTACATTGCCTGCATAGGTTGTTCTGATAACTCTGATTATTCTGATAAATTCATTGATGAATGAGTCAGTCATAGTATTGTTTGGCTGCTATCTGACTGACTGGACTTGAAATTAATTATGAAATTCAAGCCAATGTATAGACCTGGTGACATTCAGGAAACAGAAGGGTTTGAAGTCAGTTTTCCAGGATAAATCCATAGAAGGGAATTCAGGTTGTCTTTAAAGGCAAGAAAGCAAAGTTAATAGATCCCTTTTATACTTTCAGGAAAAGTAAAACAGAAAGGCTGAGGGCTGAGGTCTGGTTGACGTAGTGCTGTTCTGGAACAGTGCTGACTTAGCGAGAAAACACCCCCACCTAACAATTCAACCATTCTTATGTTCTCTGAACTGCCCCAGCACGCAAATTACAAAGGAAGAAAAGGTGCCAAGCAGCTGTGAATGTGTATGTAAATTATGCCAGTCACTGAATGATACAAACTTTCTGTTTAAAAACAAAGTTTTAAACTCTGCAATTACAAAGTGGAAATTGGTAGATTTTTTTGCTGCGCAATATACTGAAGTAGTGAGTTATGTATCAGTAGTAGTGGTTAGTGTGCCTTGAACTACAAGTGACTTAGTAAGGAAACTGTCAAGGCACACAAAATCAGTCCTCAGAACCATTAACGGCTTCCGTTATAGCACTGCAGTACTTATGGAGAAACTTTGAATGACCTGTGTTAGGTTTGAGAGGGAAAGGAAATACTTGGCTACCCTTGAAATGATCCAACACTAACTGTGTGCTTTGCACTTCTGCTTCTTGTAGACAGCTAACCATACTTGTGTCTCTTAGCTAGATAAACACTCCCCCTCCTCAGCCGTACTGTCTAAATGAAATCCTTCATTTAGAAATATGTTGCATCTTTATCTGGGGATTATTTAGGTTTCAAATGTACCTTCAACCTACTCTAACAGCCCAAAATGTATCAATTCTATATGTGGGATCATTTATCTTAAAAGCTAGGCAAGTAACAATTACAGGATGCTGTTAGTATAACCAGAGATGCTCAGTTTCTCAGAGGTAGTATTGGTGTTTTTTCCCCTAGGTGATGCTGTGATGGTATTCCCACCCCCACCACCTCCGTATTTTGCTGACCCTATGTCACCAACTGTGACACATTGTCTTATGTCAAGTGTTTTGCCTACAAGTGAAAATCCTCCGCCGTACCACTCTATCTTCAGTGATGGGTAAGACTGTTCATCTCTGACTTTAGAAATCTGAGCTGTTTCTTTAGGTATCAAAGACCATGTTCTTATTTAATCACTGTGGATTGACTACTAGGCATGACAAAGTTTCTAGTGCATAACTCAACTTATTTCAGATACTTTACTTGATTTGGCATTAAAATATTGTAGTATACTAGGGGAACTACAAACTGCAGTGTCCTTTATGAGGATTAAATTATTATTATGACTGGAAAGAACTTCTGAAGTTCTTAAATCAATGGCTCTTTGTAGATTTCTTCCACAGATTGTCCAAGAGAAGGTGCGACTGACAGCAGTGCCGTAGTGACATGATATCCATATTGCCAAATGTTAGGATCCTCTGTAGAAACAGAGCAGCAAGTATTTTATGACACCTACCCACAGACCCTGGGAATGTTACTTTATCTGCCAGTGTGTTCAGTTCTCCCGTGTCCCTTATCTGTGCCCTGAGGAAATGAGACCTGCTGTGCTGGTCTGCATTGTTCCTGCTGTGGCCATGTGTCAAGATTAAAGGATTCCTTGATATCACAGAAGGCTCCAGAGTGCTGATAAGGGAGGCTGCAAAGCCAGTTTCATTTCAAGATGTGGTCCCTTACCCTTGCAGCTATTCCTTGCATACGTGGATTATAACAGAACGGCCTGATGTTGACACCACTAAGCTTAGGGAGCAGGGACTGCCAGCTTACCAAAGACTTGCCTGTGCCAGAAGAACTTGCAGAGTTATTTACCCTCTGTGGGTGACTACCAGTAGGCTGCTAACTTGAGGGTAAAAGAGGTTACTGCAAGGGCCACATACTACAAGTCAGAGCTTGATCTGTCCAGAAGAGCCAGTGTCACATGTCTAGAGTACCTAACTTACTTTCAGGCCCTTAATGATTCAGAAATTACTTGAATTAATACTGTTAGAATGGTCCTACATCAGCCTGAGTTTGAGCTGTGAGTGGTAAGTTATATGGGGCTATAATTTAATGACTTTAATTCACAAGACTGTGCTTGCAACATTGTGTCTCTGAAAACTGGGAACTAAACTCTCCAACCCATTTATTAGGTTACAAAGCCAGCATTAGTTTATTAGTAGTGCTGGAGGCATGGGGAATTCTCCACAAAGCGTATATGCTCAGTAACCCAACAGACCAGGTTATATTCCTGAAACTAATACATATTCATCACATTTCCTGAATACATGCATATATGCTAGTTATTTCCATTGACTTGTTTGGATATGGCTCCAGATCTTCTGATGAATCTTTTCTCATTGAGAGTATCTCAAATAAGTCATCAGGTCGTAATGTACTTCTCTTCCATTCTTTGCTCTGACACACAATCCTTGTTCTCAAAACTAAGATATCAGCTACTACGTATTTGTCACTGATATAAGGAAGCATTAGCTGGAACAAGACTTATTAGTCACAGATGTAGGGAATTAACACAAGGCCACAATAGTCTCTGGTATTTGTACTAAGCCCTGTATGGGACAAAACTAAGCATTAACCACGAATATAGGGATAATATACTATTACGCTAAAGTTAAAAGAATTTTCCAACATCTTCCCCTACTGCTGCATAGACTTCTTACAGAAATATAACCTGTTTGGTAACAGCTGGAAGTGCCATCACTGCCATTGGTGATGAGTCTCTGGAAAGTTGTCTGTCAGGAAAAGGCCTGGGAATGGTGGCCAACAACACCTGAACATGAGCCGTCAGTGTGCCCAGGTGGCCAAGGCTGCCAATTGCATCCAGGCTTGTATCAACAATAGTATGGCCAGCGGGACCAGGGCACCTAAATTCTCTGTTCGAGGGGAAGGGGACAATAACTGTCTTGCTCCTGGCAAACTGTGGGATGAGAGGCAAAGATTAGAAGGACAAGATGCTTGGAGGGGTCCTGTGCTTCTGAATCTGAAGTGTGCTGGCCACTCTAGAACACACTTGCAGTCTTACAGAGCTGAGCTGAGGGCTTCTAAGGTGACAGAAGCTAAGAGGAAAATGCTGGAGAACTATCTCTAAGGAACTAAGGGATGTTCCCCTAGGAAGGCAATATGACCAGCATCTCAGCTAAGGTACCTTTACACCAATGCACACAGCATGGGCAGCAAACCGGAGCAACTTGAAGCCACTGTGCTGCTGGAAAGCTATGACCTTGTTGCCAGTCCTGAAACTTTGTGGAATGAGTCCTGTTTCTGGAGTGTGACTTTTAATGGCTACGGGCTGTTCAGAAGAGACAGGGAAACAAGTAGAGGCAGAGGGATTGCTCTCTACAGCAAGAGGTGGGTTGAATGTGAAGAGCTGTCCCTGAGGAATACCCATGAGCAGGTGGAAAGCCTGTGGGTAGGAGTCAGAGACCAAGGCAGCAAAGGCAGCTGTGTGGCTGGGGTCTGCTACAGCCCCTGACCAAGGGAGCCCATTGACCAAACCTTCCTGCTCCAGCCACAGGAGGCATTGTGCCCAGGCAATCCAGGAGACTCCTGGAATGCACAGAGATAACTTCCTGACCCAGGTGATAGACAGCCCTGCCAGAGGGAATGTGTTACGGGATCTGTTGGTCACCAGTGCAAGTGAGCTAACTGGGACATCAAGACTGGAGGCAGCCTGGGCTGCAGGGATCATGCATTGGTGGAGTGTGCAAATCTGAGGGATTTGGGTCGGGTAAGGAGTAAAAGTCTGGCTCTTGAGCTTTAGGAAAGCAGACTTCCAGTGCTCTGGGAACCTCGCCAGTGGGGTCCCCTGACAGACTGCCCTGAGGGACAAGGGACTAGAAGAGGGCTGACAGATCTTTAAGGAACTCTTCCATAGAGTGTAAGAGCTGGCAATCCCCAGAAGCAAGAAATTGGTAAGGAGGGCAAGAGACAGGCATGGCTGAGCAGGAACTTGCTGGTCAAAATAAAGGGAAAGAAGCAAATGCATAGGCAGTAGAAACAAGGACAAGTGACCTAGGAAGAGTTTAGAGATGAAGCACAGTTGTGTAGGGAGGGAGTGATGTAGGCCAAGGTGAAGCTGGAACTGAACCTGGCAAAGGGACACAAAGAATAACAGGAAGGGCTTTTACAGGTACAGTACACTAATCAGATATGGAAGGTCAAAGAAAGGATACCCCCTGATAAACAGTGCTGGAAAAGTGGTGACAGTGGATGAGAAGGCTGAGGTATTCAACAGCTTTTTTACCTCTGTCTTGAATGGCAACCTCTCTTCCCACTCAGGGGTGGATGGACAGCAGGATGGGGACTGGGGGAGCAAAGTCCCTCCCACTGTAAGAGAAGATCAGGTTCATGGCTATCTGAGGAACTGGATTGTACATAAGTTTGTGGAACCCAATGAGATGCATCCCAGAGTCCTGAGGGAATTGTCAGTAGATGTGGTCAGTAGATGTCAGTCAGATGTAGTTGCCAAGCCACTCTCCATGATGTTTGAAAAGCCACTGCAGTCAAGACAAGTCCCAGGTGACTGGAAAAAGGGAAAAACATTGTACCCACCTTTAAGAAGGGTAGAAAGAGGACCCTGAGAAGTACTGACCTGTTAGCCTCACCTCTGCCTGGGAAGATCATGGAACAGATGCTCCTAGAGCTGTGCACATGTAGCACAGGGAGGTGATTCAGGACAGACAACACAGCTGCACCAAGGGCAGGTCCTGCCTGATACCCAGTGGCCTTCTATGATGGGGTGACTGCAGCAGTGGGCCAGGGAAGGGTTACAGATGTCATTTATCTGTCATTTTACTGTAAAGCCTTTGGCACAGTCCCCCGCAACGTCCTTCTCTCTAGATTGGAGAGAGATGGCTTCAATGGGTGGACTGCTCAGTAGATGAGGAATTGGTTTGACAGTCACTCTAGGGGTTGTAGCGGTCAATGTCTCAGTCCCAATGGACTTCAGTGCCAAGTGGTGTCCCTCAGGGGTCCAAATTCAAACCAGTGTTATTAAATATCTTGATTAATGGCATATGCAAATAGATTTGCAGATGCCATCGAGCTGAGTGGTACAGTTATCAGACTTGAGGTATGGGATGTTATGCAGAGGGACCTGGACAAGATGGAGAAGTGGGTCCATGGTAATCTCATATGTTTCAACAAGGCCACGTGCAAGGTGCTAAAGCTGGGTCATGGCAACCCCTGGTACCAACACAGGCTGGAGATGAAGAGATGGAGAGCAGCCCTGCTGAGAAGGACTTGGGGGTGCTGGTGGGGGAGAGGCTGGACATGACCCAGCCAGGGGCACTCCCAGCCCAGAGAGCCAAACGTGTCCTGGGCTGCATCCAAAGCAGCGCGGCCGGCAGGGCCAGGGAGGGGATTCTGCCCCTCTGCTGTGCTCTGGTGAGAGCCCACCTGCAGTGCTGCATCCAGCTCTGGGGTCCCCAGCATGGGAAGGACATGTTGCAGTGAATCTAGAAGACACCACCAAGATGACAGAGATCTGGAGTACCTCTCCTGTGAGGAAAGGCTGGGAGAATTGGGTTTGTTCAGCCTGGAAAAGAGAACGCTCCAGGGTGAACTAATTGCAGCCTTCCAGTACTTGAAGAGAGCCTACAAGAAAGATGGAGAGAGACCTTTTACAAGAGCATGTAGTGCCAGGACAAGGGGGATTGGTTTCAAACTGAAAGAAATTTTAGAGTAGATATTGGGAAGAATTTTGTTACTGTGAAAGGGGTGAGGCACTGAAACAGGTTGCCCAGAGAAGTTGTGGATGTCCCATCTGTACAAGTGTTTAATGCCAGATTGGATGGGGCTCTGAGCAACCTAGTCTAGTCAAACATGTCCCTGTCCAAAGCATGGGAAGTTGGAATTAGATGATCTTTAACATCCCTTTCAACCCAGGCTAATCTATGATTCTGTGGTTCAGTTTTGGGCCCTTCTCAATGAGAAAGACACTGAGGTTCTGGAGTGTGACAAAAGAAGAGCAGCACAGCTGGTGAAGGATCTGAAGCACTAGTTGTGTAAGGAGTGGCTGAGGGAGCTGGAGTTTTTCAGTCTGGAGAAAAGGAGGCTTGAGGGAGACCTTATGGTTCTCTTCAATTGATGGAAAGGAGGTTGTGGCAAGGTGGGGGTTGACCTCTTTTGCCAGGTAACAAGTGACTGGACAAGAGGAAATGGCCTTAAGCTGTGCCAGGAAAAGTTTCTTAGCTATTAGGAAGGGTTTTTTTGTGGAAAGGTTTGTGGAACATTGGAACAGGCTGCTCAGGAAAGTGATGGAGTGACCATCCCTGGAACTATTGGGAAATGGTGTGGATGTGACTTAATGCCTGTGTGGATTTCTCTATCTTGTGAACATATGTACACAAAGAGGCAGTTTGTTGGGGTATTATCTAGTGGAGTGGATAAAACACCTCAGGCTTGGATACAGAAGCCAGAATGCCTGACGTCATCCCGTGATGTTTTCTGATGGGGATGCTCTAGCTGTTGCCCTTCCATGCTTCCCAGTGTCCTCACAGAGACCCGCTGAGCTGATACCACCTCTAGGTGTTTCACTCAATCCTGCTCTCTCATGGCTCAGCACTTGCTGGCAGTCAGGGCATCTCGACTGGTGCAAATTGCTTCCTGAGCACTTTCATGGAAGAGAAGCAATGGCCTCGTTGTTCATAACAGTGCCGTGGCTGAAGATCCCAAATACAGCAGGGGATACACATTTCATATGTTGGTGGCTACTGGACAAAGGAGATTTGCCTCTTTGGTCCATTGCTCAGTGTTTTGTCAGCAAGCACTGTGCTGCAGCCTGTGCTGGTTGAGAGAGCTATTAGTAAGCTGAGTCATGGTCTCATCCCAGAATTGCTTGCATTTTTCCTGCAGTCTGTTATGTAGCACCTCGGCATTTGTCTTGTAGTATTTCTCTCTCCTTTGAAAACCCTCACAGACCAGTAACAGCATTGAAGATGAGGTGACTGTGCTCTCTATTTGTGCTGCTCACTCAGTGTTGGTATGGATAGAGATGTATGTACAAAAGCAAGAGTCAGCTCTGAGAGTGAATTATGAGGAGCAAGGAGTTCTTCCCTTTCCTTGGGAAGCAGCTGAAGCAATATGCTGAGGGCCAGCTCCAGGGTGAGATGAGCAAAGTACCACAACAATGTGGGTTCAACCAATTTTGATCCAGCTATGATGTCTAGAGGAGGACAGGGAGTACTTGGCTGCTCACTTTGAATGTCACTGGTAACTTTGCAGTCTGATCATGTCCAGTTGCTTCTGTTTTTTCAGTTCTGAGCAGGAATACAACTCCTTATGTCTGTCATGGGTTGCTGGAATGCCTGATAAAAGTTAGATTGCCTTTCATGCAAGATCTCAAAAGGCTTGGGATTGTGATTTTTTTTGATGCGGTTCTAAGTCTAGTAACGGTCTTTCATAAAGGAAGGGGACTGTGTATTGATACACTGCAAAAGGGAAGATACATTAGGAGCTAAGGATCAGAAGAAGATTTAGTAAGATTGTGAAATAGCACAGCCAGGAGCAGCTAATACCCATAAGCCAGGCTGTGACTGGTGATCTGAAAGGTTAGAAGAGAGCTTTTGCCTCTTCTTTTTTTGCCCTTCCCCTCTGAAATTACAGAATTTTCATATGAGTCATAATGTAGCCCACAGAATGAAATTCTAATGTTTGTGCAAGTTCTTTGCTTCAGGGATTTTTAGGAAATGTGTGCATAGATGTATGTTTATGTAAATCAAGTTGAATTTCACTCACTGTAGATAAATTAATTATGCTAATACATAGTTTTGTGTTTTGTAGAGCACAGCTTGCTGATGATGAAAGAACAGTTGCTGTTAGAGACTATGAATCCATATATACAATTTCTGGAAGCAGCTCACCTTCAGATATTTTACCAATGTTATACCTTTCTTCTGAATCACCACCAAAATATGAAGAAAAAGCATCAATAACAAATAATGAATATTCACCGTCTTCTTCCTCATCTTTTTCATCTATTTCCTTAGCCACATCTGACACCAGCTCGTAAAGGACTGACAGTACCCTTAATTTTTAATTAAAATGTACACAGATTTACAATTTTTGAATTTATTTACATTTTGTAATAAAAGCAATAATGTTGGCTGTGTCTAATTTTTCATCAGGAAGAGTAAACAATGAACTTGGAGTTGAAGAAATACTAGATAGTATTGGGCCTCTGCTGAAGCAGTCTGAAAGGAGTTCACTGCAAGAACATTAAACATTCATCTTCTGTTCTGTAACAGCTTCAGTTTCTATTTATAGCTGTTCTTTTTATAATGAGGGCACTAAGTAGAAACCGACTTTTTTGATTATTTTAATTAAATCTGTTTGGAGCTTCAAAAAAAGAAATAATTAGAAAGTGTTTTTATTTCTGTTTTTGCATTGCTTTTGTGGAAAATACTTCTTTGCAAAGTTATGGCTTTTACAAGTACTCGGAGAGCATTCACATATAGAGATGTTAAGATTGGTACCAAAGATGCTATGAAGAGCTTCAGTGGTTACCTTTTGGTCTGCCTGGTAACAAACACTCCATATTTAGACTATCTCTGGTCCTTATGTAAGTATAATCCCTATGAAAATCAGTTTTAGCTGTAGTTAAGAGCCCGAAGGCAGCCCTGAGGATAGTTAATAGGCTAACAGTTTAACTGTGGTAATGACTGGTTTCAGGGGGGTTATTCTGCTGTTTATATCGTCATTCATGGGTTATACAAGGAGTGCTTATTGTGTGAGAGTGAGTGCCACAAAGCAATGGTATCTTTGAGGTGCAGACATAACAGCAGACGCAGGAGAGGCAGTGTAGTGGAAACCCATGCGACAGATGTTTTTATCTGACACTGCACTTGACAGACCCTTCAGAAATACAACCCTCTTCGCTCTTCCGTCCCGCTGCAAGTGCAGGGTAGTGGTAGTGGCCTGCCTTCAGGGTGGCGGTTCTGATTCTTTTTTGTGTTTGTTTGCACCTGTTCGCAAACTGAAGGACTAGCTTGTAGCAGGTAAAGATAATTAGGAGGAACTGAGTTGCTGCTGATCTTTGAAATTTTACAACTTGCTCTGAATGCTGTTTGAGAAAAACAGACCTGATTCTGTGCCCAGAAATAGAAGTGGCAGAGTTACGCTTTGGGCTTGGTTGAATCTGGTGAATTTGCCAGCATTAAAACTTTTTGCAAGAGTGATCTCTGAATTGTTCAGCTGAGTCTCTGAACACCTCTGTGCTCTGAGACCTCAGTTACACCTCTACCTGTCATCTGCTATGCTGAATTTCAGAGAACTTAGCTGTAACAGAATGCCAAACTATGAATTATGAGCTTAAATTCCTTCCTATGCCTAGGGAAAGGTGATTGCCTTGTGTCATCTTTCTATGAACGTGCCTCTCACCTGCTGATTGCTTTAGAGAGATGTTCGGGAGCTCCTGCATTTGCCATTTATTTCCAGTTCTTTGTCATTCCCTCAGTCATGCTAGGACAGCTCTTTGTGCAGGCACGCAAAAACAAACCAGCCAGCGAGGGAGGTATATTTAGCCAGCAATAGAGCTGAGGGGCTTATGCATGCAGAGTAATGAGCAAACACAGCACAGAGGGGGATTTAGTATGTAGGAGATGATTAAACTGGCATGACTCAGCCATGGGAAATAGCTGTATGAAGAAAGGGAATCCACAAAAGGCAGTAGGCATTTTGTCCTCTTTTCTCTCAGATGTTTTTTACCTAGTGAGTTTTTCAAGGATGTTTCTCCTTGTGTGCAATCTGCAATACAAGCTATAGTTTGCCATCTTTGTGATTATTTTTTTAAGCTTTTGCTTCTATTGTTTAAACAGTGGGGCCCACTGTCGTGCATGATTCGTGCCTGCAAAGCTTTGCGCGTGTCTAAGAAGCCTGTTTCTCTCTCAATTTATCCATTTATTATGGAGCAAGAGCAGAAGCTGGGGTGTTTTACTGGAAAGAACCCATGTAACAAAGACCCATGTTAGCTTTATGCAGTTATTTGGAACACTCATTTTCTGAAAAGGCTAAATATCAAAACATGTTTAAACAAATCTGGAAATATTTCACCATCTTTAAAAAAAAAAAAGCAGTTGCATCTGGTGGTAAACTGAAAAAATATTAACCTTTTCTACTGCCTGCAATTTGCTCAGTCGGTTGTTCCCAAGATGTACCCAAGAAACCAGACAAACCAAGCAGAATATGTTGACTCATCTGAGTCCTCTGTAACAGTGACATAATCTTGTTTTCCTTCAAGGTTATTGTGTTTTGATCATTTACTGCAGAGTCTTCAGTGTGGGTCACTTTAATTCTAAAAAAGCAGTCTTCACAGGAGGCATGGTTCAGAAAGCTGCTGACCTGACTTCAGACTCAGCATCTGAGTTTCCTGGGAAGGATAGGTGTTACCACTGAAAACAAGGATTGAAAACAGAATTTACCTCTGTAATTTTGAGAAGATGCTTAGGAAATAGATTCATTTACAACTGTATTAGCATCTTCTATTTTTGACTTAGAAAATCTTTACTTGAAAACTCAGTGGATGTTCTGGGTGCATCTCCATAAACTGCTCAGCACTGAAGGAGTTAACATAGCCGGTGCTATGTTAACTATTTGCCTACTGTGTTGTTGAAGTCTGTTGCAGCAGGGTCAGAAAACGTGAGCAAGAGGCTAGCAGGACTGCCCTCACCACTGAAGGCTACCACTGGGTGAACGGCATTAGAGGGAGGAATTTTTGATGTGGGGAGTAGGAGTGAAATGTCTGTATTAGAAAGGAAGCAACACCTTGTAAAACTATAAAAGTAGCTTAAAATAATACGGAATAGCATTTTTATTGAGGAAGTGAGATACTTTACTGTCCCACTAATGGTGCTATAACCCTCTTTCTGCCCTAAGGTTAGCTTGAGTGTTTGACATACAAATGCTAGGGAGCAAATCAAGTTGGTTACTGATTCACACTTACTTAAACAGGCAAAGTGGGAGGTAAGGGTTGCTTGCCCTCTCTAAGTGAAGTTAAGGTCTCTCTTCCTTGCTGCCTGCACTGACATTGCTCTGCTTCTAACTGCAACACTGCAACACTCTCCTTTGCATATGAGAGAGATTCACAAAAATATAAATGAGCGCCTTTTCTCTAGGAAAAGTCTTTCTTCCTGCATCAACAGCAGCTAAAAAACAGTTAACTCATCTGAAAAAGTGAGATTGCACAGGTCTTTGGAATGTTGCTATGTTTTTGGGATAGCAGCTCTTGCTGGATTGCACCCACCCCATCTTTGCCCTTTGTCGTTTGTGTTGCTGTATCTATTTATCCCTTTCCCATCCTACCTCTTCAGAGTCATGACTTGTAGGGCCAATACCTTCACATTTCTGCAGTGAACATGCCAGACTTCATCTAGATCAGTGCTCCTCCCTCTATCACACATGCATGATTCTCAACAGTTAGGCATGGTAAAACCTTCATTTTGGTGTGCCTGCTCACAATACAACATTCCCTGGAGCATATAAAGCCACCTTGCTGGTAAATGCAGCTGTGAGCAGCTGACTGAACCTGCTCCTCACAGTGCTACTGGCACTGCAGTAGTTCAGGGTTGAAAGGCCCGCTCACAGTGGTTCTTCATGTACTGCTCTTACACGTGTAATTCATGTTTTCCTCTGAAGATGCCTTGTGCAGTTACCTTTCTCTAGGAAAAGGCCCCTCTAAGTCAAATCATTGGCTCCTTAATATCCCTACAATCCAGTGTTTCATTATGAAGTGATAATTTGTACTTACTCATTTTAAAGCTAATCAATGTGCAATACCATGTGCTGAGCAGCTTCTTTTGCATACTCTTTGACTAAGTCCCTGCTTATATTACTGGCGTGTAAGAAAATAAAACCTTACCAAAACAGGCTGATAATGTGAACAACTGTGTAAAAATAAGTAACATAGGGAGAAGAAAGAAGGTTTAAGTGATGGCCTGCCCGTATTCACTAGGATGCCTCTTCAAACAGGTTAGAGAACTGAGAGGGTGCAGAGCACCTGCTTCCAGCAGCAAGCACTGCAGGGGAAGTCTGCACTGGTAATAGAAAATTAGGTGGAGGGACAGAAAGCAAAGCAGTGCTTGTGTTCAAGGGTAAGGTCTGAAGCAGATGAGAACAAAACCGTATTGAGATCTGAAGACAACACTCACTCTGAAAAACATCACTCTGACAAGTTTTGCTTGGTTTCACAAAAGTCTTTTGCTTAGGAGTCATACCAGGTAAAAGGGATGTATTTAGTAAATCTGCATTTTTAAGTAAGTCTCCAGGAACACACACTTATTGGCAAAGAAAAGCACTGGTCTTTAAAAAATCAGTGTGATCCAGTAATCTCTTAAGACCTTGACAGCTGCCTGACTGCAGCATTACCACTCTCTGGGCAAATAACTGGAGAAATATGGGGAGGCATAGAGGAAACTGTCTTACAGCGAGGGAACAGTTGTAAACTGTTGTAAACTGGAAAAGGAGTAATTTTAATGTCGATCCTAGCACACTGAATGGAGAGTGTTTTCCATCTTATTTTAAAAGTTCAAGTGGCATGTAGCTTTGGAAAGAAAAAAAGAAGCCTGTGTTCTCCAGCTCTACTGTGCACTTGCTCAACAATGATGAAGTCATATACTAGACCAGAGGCAGAGACAGCCATGGGATGATGCAACACTCAACTTGAAAAATTCTGATCCAGACAGGATCTAAGGATTGAGGAAGTGCTCCAGCATGATACCATTGCAAATAGCAGTTGCAGAGTTCTTGAATAAACGAAAGGAGCAAGGTGACACTACATCTGTATAAACTATTAGCTAGACAGCTATTATAATATAGTGGTGCTTTTAAAAGGATGTTGGAAAGCCTGAAAGATTCAGCAGTGGCAAGGATGATTCATGGTATGGAAAAACCTGGCTCGTAAAGAGCAGTAACAGTTCATTCCATTAAGTTTAACAAATGTGAGGTTAAAAGTGACTTAGACTTTGGCTATAATTACCAATACAAGGACAGTTTATCTAGTATTTCAGCACTTTCTAGTTTAGTTGTCACCATACAAAACCACTGCGTTGCAAGACTGATCTCTTTGCTCAAGAGGTGCAGAGAATCCTGACCACAGTTAGTGTTGTGGGAAAGGCTGATCTTGAGTATATTTGTCAGAAAATTTGTTGACACCCTGGGTAATAGGAGCGACTTAATAATGCTGAGTTTGGAAACTTCACAGCTGTTTGTTTAAGGAATCCATAATTCCTTATATTACATATTTACTAAAATTCCTCAAGGTCTAGGTGCTAAAAAATGAGAAAGACATCTGCAATTGCATTCAGCATCAGTTCTGAAGGTGCCAAATTTGTTGAGTAGTCCTTTCCAGGAGAGAGCTGTTGTCACACTGTGTGATGTGAATGCACAGTAGACTAAAGGCACTTTTACTGACTTTGAAGAAGCAGTCTGAAAGGTGAATTTTCTAGTTCTAGAGCTATTTTTAATCTTATAAATCTCAGGATAAGCTTGCTTCCCCAGAGCTGCTGGTAGCAGGAAATAGCATTATGTATTCTACTGCCTGAGCAGTAATCAATGTCCTATGTGTAGTACCCTGCCATGCTAGTCAAAGCAGAGAGTAGCTGGAGATCTTTCCTCTTTAAGGAATTATACAAAGACATTCTACTAGAACCCTCCAAGAGCAATTACTTTAGTCTGGAACTGTTAGGAAACAGAAAATCTCAAAATTCAGTGATCTGTCTGTTTAATGTATGAGACATGAGTTCAGCAGAACAATTCATTGTGATATGAAGAAATATCCTAGGTTCTTGTGAGTACAGGATAAGATTCCTCACTCTTTCAAGTTTAGCTTTACAGGAGATGCTTTCTCACTCCTGCAGTGATGTGATTTTCAGGGTATTTGGGCATTATTCTGTATATAAACCTTAAAACCCACAACAAAAAATATCCGCAATTAAGGGGAAATTATAGGGTAATTGTGCTACCTTCGACCAACTGGAAAGCTTTGGCTATCTTGAAATAACATTTCTCCCACAGCCAACAGCTCTCATAGACTTTTCAGTGCTCACCATCCTGTTGCCACTTACCCTCCTGCTCACCTAGTGGTTGCCCCAGAAAAATATCAGAAAGCCTACTTTGATATTTTTTTAAACAATGAACTGCAAAATGAGCTGCAGCAAAGGTCCAGGCGTTACTATAAATGTCACGCTTCAGAGCATGGAAAAGCATTCCTAGCTTTTGGCCATGTGGAATTTTCCTGCAGAAAATGGAGCAGGAAGCAGAGAGCAAGGATCTCCTCACTGCTGTTGACTAAACATATGCTGTCCATATGTTGGATGCATCAGCTAGCTGGGGCCAAGGAAAAGCTGCGATAGGTCCAGCTTGCTTTTTCTGCTATCTAGAATGAGCACAGTATCATGGGTGCTAAATTAAAGAAGAAACACAAAGAGACAGTCAGCCATGCAGGGGTAAAGCCATTTCGGAAGTGATGGTGGTAATTCAAGAAATCTTTAGTGATGGCTTCAGGCTTCACTTCCCAGACCTTTATTCTTCCAAGCAAAGTTTATTCTTTCACATGATGGGCTCTGTTAACCATACACACACAGAGTTCTTGTATAACTAACCTGAACCTTTGACTTTAAATGCTCTGCCAGGTCTTTACAAGCCCCTTTTCTCTTGAGGGAGAAGATACAATATACTCAGTAATGGAGCAAAACAACAACAACGTAGAAGATTTCTCCTTGAATGTCTTTTCTGTCACTCCTTGTCAGCCAAACAGATCTGATACCCTCGTGTCAGATGGGGATAAAGCTGGCACCACTCTGCTCTTTTCAGGTGTGTTTTTAGGACTTGTGGGGATCACTTTCACCGTAATGGGATGGATAAAATATGATGGCATTACTCACCTGGAGTGGACTCAGTTACTAGGGCCTATTCTGCTGTCTGTCGGAGTGACTTTTATTTTGATTGCTGTTTGTAAATTCAACATGCTTACATGCAAGCCCTGTAAAGAAAGAGAGGAAAATACATCGGAACTCGACCAGACTGCAAGCGGACAGTCCTTTGTGTTCACCGGCATTAACCAGCCGATAACTTTCCATGGTGCCACGGTGGTACAGTACATCCCTCCGCCGTACCCATCTCAGGAAGGCGCTCCTGTAAGTCCTGGCTACCTTCACCCAGTGCTCAGCTGCTGCGGTGCTGCTCCCCCCAGCGCCTCACCGGTTCTCACCCTGCGTTCTCCTCACCCCTGCCCTGCCTACGCTCTGGATAACCTGGCTTTTACTGGAGATGAGAGCTACACTACTTATCCTGCGGAGAATTCCAGGAATCAGAGGTACATCTTCTGAAATACCTTGGTGTGTTTGGACACAGGCTTCTGAATATTTTAAGTACTATGTATGGTTTCATAGGAAACTACAGCTAGTTCAGGGTCTTATCCTTCTCAGACTTTTTTTGTCTTTGTTAGGAATTCTTCTTGAGTAAGGAAACATACTTTTCCTGGAAAGTATTTTTATACAATTTAAATTCACTTATAAATGCCTTTCAATTTTCAGTCAACTCAATCTCTTGTTACTTTTAAAGATACATGTGCTCCTGCTTGTGGATGTTTTCTTATGTTTATCTTACCACCTTTAGGTTATTATGTGTACAGCCAGAGGTTCCACTCGAACACAATCACAACACACAAGTCTGCACTCAAGCAGCATTTCTGCAACGATGCAAGAATCAGTCTGATTCCAGATGCTCTCCCTCCTGAATATGCCTGGTCACAACATGCTGCTCTCCCACTGTAACAACCTTCCAGCCCTTCCTCTCTTCCTAGTTTTGAGGCATAAACAATATTGCTCATATTGCACAGCAGTATGGAGTTGCTCAAACTGTACACAAAACAATTTTATATAGTTCTCTCCTCTAAGGATAAATATTCTCATTATAGGAATTACTCATAATTATGTCCTCTCTACAACACAAGTCACTGTTAGTTCATTTATCAAAGTCTTTTTGAAAAACTGCTGACTGACTCATTGTCCTCAGCAATATGGGTGACACGCATAGGAAGGGTGAAGACAAAGGTCACCTCCTGACAATTTTAAACTTCATGAAAAAACACAGCAAACAGCTAAATTTCAGTAAAACTTCATCTCATAGCATTTTCTCAAGAAACCAAGGAGTACTTTTCCCAGATAAGACTGGCAGGATGAAGCACTGAAATTACTTGCACGCTCTGTGTTTGGTGAATTCTTTTTGCATCTGCTTCTCTTTCTCTTTTCAGGTCAGAAGACAGTTCTGATGAGCCAGAAGGACTGCTGGAAGACTATGCCCGTAATAACTTGTCACCTCCACGTTATGAGGAAATATACCCTCTGTCTTCATAAAATCGTCGTGGACAAGAGACAACAATCCTAAGAGATGCCAGCAAGAATCCCAAAAAATCTTTTCTTTAAACACTTGTGTGGTAAGACAGCGTGAGCAATATCTTGGTGTTTGTACACAGTTCAGTATCACTGGAGATATTTAACTGATCCCTTCCTTTTTCTCTGTCAAAATTCATTAGCCCTTCGCAGTGCAGCTTAATAGCAGAACTATTAATTATTTAATAGCAAAATTATTAATAGCAAAGCTATTAAACTCAAGGCTATAAATCCATATTGGGATATCTCAACAAGAAGCTTGATTTTCAGACTTGCTGAAGCCAGTGTGAACTGTGAATGCGCAAGATGTTTGTGGAAGATCATGATTACTCCTGGACATTCAGCATCTTTAGAAAACATTTGATTTTTTCTTGATGTATTTTCATTCTTGATTGCTTGGGAAACTTCAAAAGTGCTCAGGTGTCTGATCCATGAAAGTGCATATTGTGTCTGAATTTTGTCTGATTCCTTAGACTAGCTTACTCATTAATAAGTCCAGTCTACAGATTAGACTTCCTCAGCTTGCTTTACCTGCACAACCCAGTCCTGTAGGCATATTTTTGGAGCATCCTGCTTGAACCAGAGCATCTCAGAACAGAGAAGACTTCTGCCCACTTTTACATAGATCTCTAAGACATCCTGCATGCATCAAATTCAGTTCCCTTCCCCACCTGATGGGAGGCAAAGCACAGTCTCCCACCAGGAGTCCTAATAACTATGAGGTTAATGTCCCTAAAGAAAATGGCATCTTTCTGAAGCCTCGACAGAGCTGTGTGATCCTACCACTGTTAAGGACTTCGACAATCACAGCTGCTGCACCCCCACTGTTGGAGGGCTGTGGTGGAACACACAGCTGAGGTTCCTTCTTGTTCGAATGTGCGTCTTAGGCACACAACCGAGGCTGCAGGTTGCCCCCACAGTATTTAGATAGCTGTCGACTGTAGTGAACCTTCTTGCTCAAGTTCTGCTTGATTCCATGCATTGAATCCACAATTTGAGATTAGCACCTTTGGTTAGAGAATGGTGTTGCTGAACACCGAGACTGTGGGTTTGATCCCTGTGTCGGCCATTCACTTAAGATTTGGACTTGGTGATCCTTGTGGGTCCCTTCCAGTTAACAATATTTTGTGATTCTGTGAAATGTATTTACAGCTGTGTTTAGCAAAAGATTAAGTGTATTAGCTCTGAAATTTTGTAATACAGAATGAAGATCCAAAAAAGCTTTGCTTAGGAGCTTTTTAGATTCCCAGAGCAGTGACAATGCTATGAGTCCCTACATTTTTATTTTGTTTTTCCACATATATTTCAGGTTCTGCTTTTGAATATGCCTGGAAGTGTGGCAGAGCTGGCGCAAGCCAGTATTTCCCTGTGATGATCCCATTAGGTTTGCTTATCTCCATCAGAGGGCTCAAACCAAATGCTGATCTCAGCTTTCACCTGCTGGAATGGGCACCACACAAGACGCTTTGGAGGGTAATGGTCACTGTCTGAAGTAACCAAGTGGTGCACTGCTGGTGTGCCTGTGGGTCGGTCTCCTGGCCTGGCACAGCACAGCTAAAAGCAGGTGTCCATTACGGAATGCATCATCTTTCTCTTACTTGTCAATGCAGCTGTCTCAGCTCTTGCCAAATTTCATCCATCTGTGATTGATCTCTTTCCTGGTGGCTGGAGAAGCTTGGCATTTGAGCACAGACAGTTGCACACCAACCTGATGTACCTGACAACTGGAAGTCTCAGAGTTCCTATGCAGCTCCTCTAGCAATCAGGAGACATAGCTCTGGATGGAGATGTGCATTCAGAACGTTGTCCAGCTGCATGGACCTGCAGGTGCACACCTCCCTGTCCTGTACACTTAGAGGTTGCCAAGAAATAAAGCATTGGGAGGGGAGGGCACTAAACAACCACCGTGCTCCACAGTGATGGAGAAGACACTGACAGAGGTCATATTTGGGACACAACATTTAAACAGACTCAAAGCTGGATTAGCAACTGCAGAAGCAGCTATTGGACAGTGACTGCAAACTTTGTGTGAGGTTTTTCTCGTTAGGGAAATATGGGACACACTGTTTTTCAGCAGTGATGGCCTGATGTTAGCAGGTAGTTGGAGAAGGGGAGGCACGTGTAGTTGGAGAAGGGGAGGCATGCTGTGTTCAGCATGATCTCTGTGGGATTGAGTGAGAGAACAGAGGATCTAAAAATAAATGCAAGTTTCTCTTATGGAAGTGTCTTGCTCCCTTTCTGGAATTTACACAGAGGTGAACTCATCCTCCCTCCACAGCAGGAAACTGGATGGTCCCAAATCCCCAGTTAGTTCCACATGGACAGAGCCCTGCACTTAGCACGTTGTTCTGCTGACTCCAGCAAGCACTGCAGTAGCACAGAGGTCAGGCTTGATGGATCCAATTGCAGGACTAGGGTCAGAATTTCTGCCCAATCACCCTCCCCCACAACAAGAAAATTCCTTCAGTCAGACACCACAGATTTTTCCTGCTGCTCTTCCCTCCTCCCTTCCCCCATCCCCCCCCCCAGCATAAGTTTCATGAGGTAATAATATCTTTATTTTTATTACATCAAATCATACTGACAGAGTAAATAGAAGAAAACCCAGAAGGCTGCGCTGTGGACTCCATATTGATTTTAAAGTTTAGTTCTAGTGACACTATATTCATTGAAAAGAATTGAAAGAGCCCTGGGTTTCTCCTTAAAGAGAAGATTGAATATTAGCTTTAAATAGCTACATATCGAAATGATCTTGACCCATCAGATGAATTCTGCCTGAATTCTGTGGGAATCTTTTCATGCTCAACAGATATTTGAGAAACTCCAGGGTGATGACATTTCCTTGCTGTATTGAGTGCTGATCATCAGTTTTAAGAACAGAGACAAGTTCTATAAAGACTTTTTCTTCTTTCACTTCCTTCCACCTTCTACTTTCATCCTTTTTTTCTGTTTTAACAGTCTTTTTAACTTCAGGGTTTGGGGGGCGGGGTTGCTGAGGGGATGTGTATTTTCTTTGTTTGTTCGGATTTTGGGGTTGGGGGTTTTTTTGTTTTTTTTTTTTTTTTTTTTTTTTTTTTTATTCTGATACAACCATCACATGAATTCACTCCTTAGCATTAAGAATTCTTGCTGCCCTATGATGAGTGAAAGAACAAACCTTTTTGGCCAAGTCTTCAACCAAGGTGAACGGTCACAGCCATTCTAGATTATACTGATGTAACTTCACAAAGCACCTGGAGAACTGTATTTGAGATTTTGCTCAATCCACTTTTAATTTAAGATGGTACTCTTTAAGCAAAATTACATTGCCTTCAATGCTAATGCAGACCTGCAGAATATTGGGGTTTTAATAGTTAAGGTGTCTTGCATCCTAGTCATAGTAACAGACTGTTGTATGTATTTTCAGCTATATAACCCTGCATGAGTTCTTGGGATTTTTCCTAATATAACTCTATTTATAAGATTTGATCATAAACTGGTTAACATATGAAATCAGTAGAGACATGTCTATTGATGTGAAACTGAGCATGATCTGCTCATTTCAGTAAAGACTCTGCACAGAGCTTCTCTAAGATCAAGGAGCTGTTTCCAGACATTGAATGCCACATGCTGCAGCGTGCGAATTTCTTCTCAGATTAAATCTAAAGTCTACTTTTTAACACCGGTGCTGCCGTATCTGCGAGTCAGTACGGGAGTGCACCAGGCGCGGTTCGGTTTGGTGTGCTTTTAGCAGGACTTTTCCCACAGCAGCCCGAATTTCACCAATTGTTGCCTTTCCTGACACCAGTGCTCCCGCGTGAGTGATGCTCCCCAGCGCAGACCACGCACGGGCGGGGGCGCTGAAATCCTTCGAAGAGCTATTTTTAAACTGAATCGGGATTTAGGAAATCTGGGTCTCCGGAAAAAAAGAATAAACCTCTAAGTAGGGCTCGTTGGTCTCCAGAGAGCCCTAGTGACGCACACGGCAGGCCCTCAGCACGGCGGCCCCTCCCCGCGGGGAGGATGCTGCAGCCTCCGTCCCGCGTGGAGCCCGAGCCCCGGCTCCTCGGGGCCGTGTCCCAGCCGGGCCGCGGCCGAGGGGCTGCCCCGGCCCGGAGCGGTGCTTGCCCGGCTGTCCCGCCGCGCCGGCAGCGCCAGAGGGCGCCGGGGCCGCCCGGGCGCGGCCGCCACCGCGGGGATGCTGTGCCGGCACGGCAGCTCCGCAGCCGCCCCGGACCCCTCCTCTGCTCGCCCGCACACGTTAAAACTGTGCGGGTTTGAGGAGAGCTGTTCCCCCACTGACTCGACGGGTGTCGGAAGTGCAGAGCCGGCAGTTTGTAAGCGGCCCCTCGTTGTGAGACACCCGGCGGTTCAGCCCGGGGAGCCGAAGCTTTTGTCCTTTGCTACGAATACTAACGATGCCGTTGAAAAGTATCCTGTGCTCTCTCTCTCAACCGAGACCTGGCTTATTCGTGAAAAAACTACTCGTGGTGAAAGACCCAGTGAAATCGCCGAAGAACAGGGTACCCATCCCCGCTCTCACAGCAGGCGTGAAGACATCTGGAAGGACTGTGGCTTGGGGGTAGACACTGCACAGTGCACTCACATGCACCCCAGTCCCCTCCTCTTCACCGCTGTGACCTAATGGGGCAGGCTTCTGTCTGCATGAAGGAGCAGGGGGGAGTCCAAGGGTCATTTGCAAAGAACTAGGGCATGCTGTTTGTATACAGCACCTACGATAATCTGTGCCTGCTGCAAGTATCATTATTGGCTCCACTTTAGCTGTCAGGGTGAATAGACATCAACAGGACGTGCTGAACGTCGCTGTTGCTGCCCCATCCCCAATGTGAATCAGTGTGTCTGCCAGAGAAGCATACATCAGGGCCAGGTGGGATCTCATGGGCTGTGCCTGCATTAGCTCAGCAGTGCTGCTCAGCGGGAGAGGGTCTGAAAGGGAAACAGCAGGTGCAGAGTACTCGGTGACCACATGCACTGCATGTTGGAGGGGTTTATATCGGACTTACTCCTGTGGACTTGATGCTGATTAGAAGTTGAAATACACATTGTTCTCCTATGGTGTGTTTTCTCGTACAGCGCCATCCAATAGAAATTATTCATCTCACACCTGTGATGTGATGTGATGTGATGTGATGTGATGTGATGTGATGTGATGAAAAGCCTCACAGAGCAGGTGAGGAGTGTAGGGAGTCTCTTCAAAAGCTCGTGATTTAGAGACACTTTTCACCCTGCAGACATGGGATGACTTGCAGCAGCTGTAGGAGATGCATGTGGTAGAGCAGAGAGGCTTCTCTCGGCTTCCTGACAGCAGTGAGCTTGTGAGAGAGCCTTTCCCAGTACTGACAGAGTTTAATTTGAGAGATATAGTGGCTACACCTCCAAAGGTACACGTAGTCTAATTTTGAGATGTAGCTGGCTTGTGCCTTCCTGAACAATAATTGCAAAATGATGAAGAAGTTTTCCCACGGGGAACAGGAAAAATTACTCCCTAGCTCTTGTGGTCTTGTACCTCATTCCTTTTGTGATAACAGCACAGGGTCAAGGGTAAATCAGTAATGGCATGATTGTTTGTATCTGTGTCATGTGTGGCATCTCTAATGAGCAATTGATTATATCTACACACGCTATTTACCAAACACCATGGGACATTCTCTAGCAGAGTAGCTGCTGTACTTCTTTTATAAAATCCTAGGATGAGATTATTGCTCTCCTGTTGGGGTTCTATCATGTCAGATTTTATTTTGTTTATTTGTTATTTTTGCAGATGAATCGTCACTCTATGGGTACGATGCTGTGCTTGCTTCTTAGGGAACAGGGCATGCTATTTAACAACCCTGGGTAGATGACCCTATAATTTCATGTTTTGCATAGCTGCAGTGTCCTCTTTACTTACAGTTCAGCTAGTCTGCTCGAGAGCTTAGCTCTAAGGTAAAGCTTCATGCTCTGTCAGCTGAAGACATACCTAAAGAAATACAGAACAATAATGCAGTCCAAGGACATGACTTCCAAAACAAATAAACAAACGAATAATCAACCCCAAAACAAAGAGGTATACATCTTAAACTTCTAACCATGAAACTGGTGGTAGCTTCCATGTTAATGTGCACTGCTTGGGGTACCCTTCTTGTTTTCTGCTGCTCTGCAACCCAAAACCAGCCAGAAACCGTCAACACTGGCATTCAAGGCGGCATTGACTTGTCACATTGCCTTTTGTCCCCAGGCACCTGCCACACGTCCCTGGGGTCAGCTGACAGAGCTTTGCCTCACACAGAGGCCTGGCAAAACCTGGCAGTTTGAGAAGGCTGTGATTTGCACCTCTTTGCTATTTTTGTTCGTCACCATTTGTTTTTAACAATTTAACATGCCACCTTCTGGATATACATAGAGCAGGACCGCAGTTACCACAACACATGAATCATGAAAACTGTTTCATTATCTTTTTCAAAAAACACATTCATTAGATAACCGTTTGGCCTCACTCTGCTTATACCCTCTAAAGGGAGGGAAGAAAATAAACTAAGACCTCAGCAAAAATTAATCTCTTCTGAACTCTAGAGGTGCTGTAGGATTTTTTTTGCCGCAAAACAGCAGTTCCCTGCAAAATCTTTCAGGAAAGTGTACAGAAAGAGACAAATTATTGTAAATGTACATATATAATCCATCAATATGTGATCTTATTTATTTTGATAAAATATTAAGATAAATATTATTTTTCCTATATCAGTTCAAATAAGGCATTATTATTGTTGTTGTTGTTGCTATTATTATTACTATCATTATTATTATATTCCACTTTGCCAGATTTTGCTCTCAAATCAGAGGTACTTGAGTGTTTTGCTATGTGCCAACACTGCACTATTGTAGAGCTTTCTATGTCGTTTTGTTCTTTTGCAGTCTGACAGGTGCTTTGTCCTCCTGCCCTCCACCCTGACTGGACAGGGACTGATCAGAACACCTATAGACAGCACTGTGCTGCCACAGGAGCAAAAACAGATACACATGAACCCAGCAAACACATGCAAAGAGTAGAGTGACTTGTTTAAAATCAACTTCTGTAGGACTGTGTCAGTGGGAACTGGACTAATGTGCCAGTTGATGAGAGACTGCAGCACTGGGAGCATCAAAGTGGAAAAGATTTGCACGACTCCTGCTGTGGTAGGCAACTGCACAAGCCCTTTCATAAATTGTTCAAGCTCCATGTTAGAATTAGTTAGGATTTGGCCTTGCTTTTCATGGAAGGTAGGAAAAAGTCAAGAAGAGAAAGAAAGACTCAACATGGCAGAAAAGAGAAAACCAGGTAATGGTTAGGGGGAAAAAATAAACTCCTTTTACGTATTATGATACCTATTTTAATGCCTTTGCCTTCTCAGTCCATGCTCTGTTGCTTTTGACAGTTAATCAAAAGCAAGCAACAAATGTGTTAATCTTTATGTTTACTTAGCCATACAGACCAAGGTGGTGACCCACAGAGTAGCATTACTGAGATGGTTTTTTTTACATTACATGTTCAAGTATTTTATGTTACCTTCCTGTTATTTTCACAAAAAACAACCTTTCCTCCATCTGTTTAGGAAAAAAAAAATCCAAATGAGCTGCAAAACTATGTCCCTGCTTCCAAACAAGTAGTGAAACCTTAATGTGAATAAACATGCCATCATAATCAAAGCTGTGTTGTGATCTAACTGGATAATAATTCACTTGTAATATCATCAGCTCAGAATGAATATCGGCATGAGTATTGTTGGTGCAGGTGTAACTTAATGAATTCAGGCTCATTTTGTCTGGCACGTAGTTGCTTATATTGGTGTTGGGAGCATTAGGTCCCCCAATTTTTCATAATGAGCAACACCATTAAACTGTCACAGAGCAACATAAATCAGAGATTTTCCTTAGACCCCATAAAACAACTAACAAAAATGTTATGGTTGCCAGATTCACTGTGTGCTTTTATACACCCAGCAAAGAGAACCTACTATAACCCTTTCCTTCTGGCTACTATTTTTGCTATTGCTTCAATAGTGTATGAAAATCTATGTGAAAATATAAGATAAGCAGGCTACCCTGAAGAACTCACTGTCAAAGGCATAGAGGTGATAGCAGGTTCCTGAACATTGCACAGGATCTGTGCTTGTATTCTTCTCACTGCACTGGACACATACTTTAGTCAGGTTAAATACACAAGCAATGAGGTCAGAAGAAAGTGTGTGATTGCAGAGTCGTGTCACGAGCCCATTTAGAACATCTCGGGTTGTATGATTGCATGTAATTGATAGTCACATACGGACATGCCTAAAATGCTCACATCTTGATTTAACCTATTGACACAGGTCTGCATTAAGTCACTGAAGACTGAAAAGCAAGAGCGGAAATACTAAGAAAGAGTATCCATTAGTGTTTTTCAGAAGGTGATATTGTTGTTCATTATTCAATATCGGAGGATAAATTATTTTTGTTTTTCATTTAATTGGCGTCACAATAGATGTTATAATAATAATATATATAAAAATATTTCATAACTTGTATCTTGCAGTTGAATTTTCCATCTTTCACTTACGAAAGAACCACCTAATCCTAATTTGATACCCTTCGACAGCAGAATATTATGTTACCCAGCTCTCTTTCCTGTCACCATCGTGGGAGTAAGCTTTGCCCGACCTGCCACAGAAAACTGAGAGAAATCCATCAGTTTCAAAATTACGCACTGCTTTTCATGCTTCATACATTAATATGATTTTTCACATCACATTAATATGATTTTTCAGCCCTCTGTAGAAACTTCTAAGTTGCTCATTGTCGGCAAAACTGGAATAAATTCAGCCATGGTTCCATAGGTGCAACCAATTGAAATAATGTTACTTGCCCACAGTTACACCAGGCTGTCCCAATATATCTGAAAAATAATTACCTTCATATCAGGTATTTGTTGTCATTTGCCAGCCAGCTATGGGATCTGAAGAATATGATGAATGCTTCAAGCCAGTTTTAATCAATAGCTGCCAGAAAATGCCCAAAACAGAAATCTTCACTGCTTTTATAAACACTTTTTAATTAACATATGAATAAACTGTATATTTGAATTTTCACCAACACAACTGTTTCCCCCAGGAAATCACAGTTAAAAGCTGAAGTGAATGTTCCTCTAGAAAGTGCTCTTTGTTTATAGAAATAGCCTTAGTAGTTAATGGTTGGCAAGGCTTCAAACTTAGAATTACATTACATTGGTAATTTTAACTTGGTCATCTTAAATAGATCCAGTTTGGATGTATGAATACAAGCAATGTAGGACAGCCCTCAAAGAACTGCCTTTAAGCAGGCTTTATTCTATCCCATGAAGCTTTGTAATTCCTTCTGTTATTATTAATAGCTGTTAAGTGCTGACAGCATGCTTGGCACTGAATGAAACGCAGGAGCAGACATGGTTCTTGTTAAGGGTGGCCCTCGGGAGGTCATTTACTGTGTGTAACAACAACAACAACTTTATTGGAGTAGGAACCCACTAACACAGCTGCAGCCTGGGTATCAGGAGGTGTCGCTGTTTAGACGAAATAGTGTTGTGTATATACATGCAGATATGACTCCTTTTACACGTTAATTTTTTCACAGCTGACGAGGCTATCAGCGGAGCAGGTAAGACTTTTGGAGGTAGCCAAAGAAAAGCTATGGCCCAGAATGCTATTTTGCAGGGTTTCCTGCCTGCAGCCAGAGGGTGTGCAAACTATAGGGACAGGCCAAGCAGTTAGAAGCATGACAGGTTCTGGATGCACAGGGATAGAAGGACAATATTCTGCTGCTAGAGGTTATGGCAGATTCAGGCACAGGATTAAAGGAAATGGCAGAAAAGGACAGGCAAGAATTTCAGGCAGAGGGACCTTGAAGGTGCCTTACATAGATGGCTTCCTTTTGAGCCAGGACCTGTTGAAAAA
Organism: Callaeas wilsoni; assembly: GCA_013398955.1. Classification (NCBI taxonomy): domain Eukaryota; kingdom Metazoa; phylum Chordata; class Aves; order Passeriformes; family Callaeidae; genus Callaeas; species Callaeas wilsoni. The sequence continues at coordinate 33,477 of VWPU01016084.1, forward strand.
TAGTGTTGAGGGTATGATGAGGAAGACAGCTGCAGACCCTGACTCCTAGACAGAGGGTTCCTGAATCTCTGAATCCTCCTAGAGGGAGCTGAAGCACCAGAGCAGAAAACAATTTCTGCTCTTCTGCTGCAGGTAAATCTGGCATGCCCAGCAGACACCATCTGTGTACAGTCACAGAGACAATGCCCAATTACTGACCTTCAAGGTCCTATCAGATGCCATTGGCCAGTTTTAGCTAAGCCAAGATAAGAGCTCTACTGCATCATCACTTGTGGAGGGTAGAAGAGAGGGAGGAGAGGCAGTGGCACAAAACCTCACCAAGTTCACGCTCCGAAGATGTATGTGAGCCAGGAGTTTTGCAAGTGACCTGGTCAGGTGCCTGTGCAGTGCTCAGAGCAGAGGAAAAGGTGACTTACTCCTCCCCAGAGGTGACTGACTCCCCAGAAATGGCATTGCTGAGTCCCCTTACTCTATGTGAGTAGTGCTCACATCCACCAGTGTGTCTGACCTGACACATAAATGCCATAGAGGCAGGGTTGTCTGTCCTCTGCTCTCCTCTCCTTTGGATCTGCACTAATACTGCGTACCAGTGTCCAGGTAGCACTCTTGATGTTGCAGCTGGGCTCATGTTTGTGTCTTCTTCCCCAGGGCTCTGCTCTGCTACTCCAGCCATGGCCACAAACAACCTTACATCAAGTAAGGCTGGCTGGGGGTTTCTCACCTGTAAGCGAGAGGGATAAAACCCCATATAAACAGACGCTGCCCCATGCAAAAGCTAAGTTACCACTAGGTGTACAGATGCTGGTCAGTGATAATGGCAGGAGAAAGTAGGTCCAGACAGATCAAATAATTCTCTCAAAATTTTTTATCTTAGTTTCGTTTTAAACGCCTGGCTGTCTTGTTTCCTACTGCACAAAACCTTCCCATCCCATTCAACATCACCTACTCTCAAAAAAATACTAACAAGCCTCCTCCCCTTTTTGCCTGGCTCCTCCTAACACTAATTTTAGATGCATCTACTTTTTGAGTACCACTGCTAAAAGCAGAAAACCTGTCAGAAAATGCTGAATAACACTCTAAAAATACATCATTTTAAGGTCTTCTAGCTGGGTACTCAAAAAAATATTGATTTAAAAGTCTTTAGTCACTTGTGGACACTTGAGGTACATAACATATTAGTTTAAAGGATTTTTTTAACTTTTCAAGGAACAGCCTTGCTTTCCATAGTCTCATATGCAGTGTTCCCAATGTTGTTAAAATCTGCTTTCTGTAAACCCACTGATTCTGTTGTATTAACACTTGAGTTTGCAAAGGCTGTTCCCTGCACAGTGTTTAGAGGAGTTACACCCATCTGACCACGACGTACTTTTAAAAAAAGCGTTGGAGGGAGTGACACGGGGCAATGTCTGCAGGAACCTCATAGTGACTGCGCAGAATGAGCTGGTTTCCGTATCATTCCTCTGCTGGGAATGTGCTCTCAAATCTCACACAAGCAAAGCTGTGACGGTGATTTGCAGACAGGCACCATGAGGTAGACATTTTCCAATGCATCAGAGGGATCTGAGATCATAAGTATTCTGCCCAGATTGCTGGACTCTGTGACTGCATTACAAGAGGGAGAAATTCCAGCAAGGCTAGAGCTAGTTGCCTCAGGTACTGGAAATCATGCAGAGGGAGCAGCATGGAGGGCTGAACAAACTGTTCGAAAATCTAAGTAAATATTCAAACAGTTCACCCATGATGCTACAGCTGGACTATGAAGAGTGTCACAGAGTTTTTTGGCTGTGCTGCATCATGTTGCAGTGGCTATTAAACAGATCTCCTCCCGGCTTTTTGCACCAACATGGTGCTAATATAATCTTAGTCTAAGAAAAGATACAAGATAGAAAATGCTGGTCAATCCAAAAGTGTCTCATTTTCCAGAAGATTATGACTGCGACAGCAGAATAATATATCTGTTACAAGATAGTGAATAGGAAGCAGTTCACAGAACGGACTGTTCTCTACATTAAAATCAGTATTTACATATCCCTGGTTTCTCCTTTATTTTCAAATAAAAATCTAAACTAAAAAACTTGTGGATACAGAAGACGTCTTCCTCCTCCTCACTGTTCAGTACTGTTTACTGTGTGTCACATACTACTGTTCTTTAAGCCCAAGGCCATTCTCCATCTCCCTCCTCAACCACACATCCACTTGACATGTCACCTCTCACTGCTCCTTGTTTCCTTCTGAACTTCAGCACAGAGCATGCTTGGTTCAATTCTTTTTAAACATTAACTCCTCCACCATCACACGGAAAAGAGCAACTTTGTGTATCTACCACAATAGTAGTCTCTTTATTTTCCTGTTTTGTTAGTAAATCAACCAGCATTTCACTTTTCCAATGCCACTGCAGATAAGATAGTCATAAAGGCATTTTCAAGTAGGCTTTGAGAAGAATTAAACATAAAGTTCCAAAGCATCCTAATTAAGGCACAAAATAGGCCTGGCAATCTTCACAGTACTTAATATGTCATCTTCTTCCTATCTCTTAAACCCAATAATCTGCAAACCACCACTATATTGGAGCATTATATCTGCTATAACTTATGTCAACTTGGATCACACACCCTCCTCTTTCTTAAACAATGTTTGGCAGCCAACTGAGTGTGGAAACTAGACTGTTTTACATTAGCCAGAAGTACATTTAAATCATTCTTACTAAATGATTTACTGTGGATTACAAATTCTTATACAGCATTTTAAGTTAATGATTAGGCAAAGTAATATATCACTAAAATGATTGAGTGCATATGTATTTAGCTTCCATGATTCTAAATTTCTCTTCGGTTTGGAAGACTTTTTTGCACTTATTTTCCCCAGCTGAAGGGGAAAAAAAAAGGAGAAAAGAGTAGAAGACTCTAACATTTCTGCCTGTCTTCTTAAACTGTTGATGAAGGCAAGAGGATTTTTGTCCCTACAGAAGGGTCAGGTAATGAGGAAGCACTGTTAAGTTGATTAGTGCTCTTCAGTCAGATATTGGCAGGTGTCAGTATTGCACAGCATTTCCATGCTCTATCGTGTCCCAGTGAGAGGAGGAAAAGGTGGACAGAGAACAATTAAGACTTCATATCAAATGAAAAAGTGAATGAACCATCTTTGAAGAGAAGATGTTGTGGCAGAGTATGTGAACTATCTCACAGGAAAAACAGAACAGGACAAAACAAAGCAAACAAAAACCACCACCAACAAGACAAACAAACAAACAAAACTATACTCATTCTCCATGCACAGGCACTTCTGTGGAGTTCTAAAAATTGTAGGGATCCTATGACAGTGGAAAAAAAGGGATTTGCTGACTCTGTTTAGAAAGTGGACTTTGAAACCCAGGTGAAAGAAAGGTAGAACACACTAATAAAACACGGGCTGTTACACCAGCTGCTCACAGGTGACTGGAATTCTTAAAAAGAAACAGTGACATAAAATAAATTATTTGTTTAATTTATTGCTGGGGGCCGGGATCCTGCAAGTGCTGAAAGATAACAAGCAACTTTGCATTTACAACATGCATGAAATAAGGAAGACAATTCTCTCTGCTGCAGAGGTAATAAAAATAAAGGAAACCATTCACGAGTGCAAAGTTACTTGTGTGTAACTGTGTGCAAATCAGGACTTGGGGCCCTCACCCTCTGGTCTGTTGCATGCAAACAGCTGCCCAGTTGGTTTCACTGGGGCTGTGTGTGGCTGCAGTGATTTATTCATATGAGCTTTGCTCTTGGCATAACAAAACCAGGCCAAATATGCATTGCATACTCATTTTGGCATCAATCATATCTTTCATCTGCAGTTTCAGATTGCTGACAAATAACAGACAGGATTACTGCAATATTTATTTAATTTGTTAATGCCCTTAGGCCTTAAAAGCATATAGGGAATAAAAAAAGAGTAAGTGCCAGATATGAAGGAGTGATCTGATATTAATTACTGACTTCTGCTTGGATTTCTCTAGCCACTCCTCAGATTTCCAATCTGTTACATTCTGTAACAGATCAGACTTCATACACTTCTCAGAGAAGTCTACCATAGGGCACACCACAAGGGCAATTTCTGCCATCATGACACTTCATGAAAAGTTTTTAAAGAAATGCACCTCTCTCTCCTTGCAGCAAACCCAAAGATGTTAGGTCTTCTTCCTCAGCCAATGCCAACACTCAAGAAGTGACATGAGGACAGAAGCTGGGACAAGATTTCAAATCATCAGACAAGGCCAATGCTACGTGTTGGCCCTAGGACAAAACTGAGAACCACTGCCAATCATAAATGATAGGCACAAAGTTTTTGGTGGAGAAGTAGATTGAGATGTATGATGTTCAGGACAAGTGTCCAGAAAAAGGATTCAAGAGAAATCTAATCTTGAAGTGAACATTGCAGGGATAACTATAGCAATGTGAGCCTACTTCGGGGAAATAAAAATCACAGATTCTCACTCTATAAAATCATGAGACTGCAACACAATTAAGAATGAGACTGACAGGAACTAGAGGAATACCAATCTGTCTGGACTGAAATCCAAAATTCAGCCTAAATTGTCCAGGTTTCCTCTACAATGCATGTACACCTAATAAGAGGAATGGGAAGAGGGCCCTAGCAGTTACAAGATGGGAGCACAGAAGGGGCTCACAAAGAATGCTAGGGACAAGGGAGCACCTGAAATCCTATCCAGCCTTTTGCTGTTTCAGCATCTGATGGATATATCTGTAGGAAACTGTCTTCACCTGCATAGGCAATATGGCCTAATACCTCCTTTGGATCACATTGTACATACACAGAGTATGAGGGTACCTCAGGTGAGGAAGATGTTATTATTAGCTATATAGTAAAAAAAAAAAAAAAATCTAAAAAACCGGATTACATCATTTTCCCTGGAAGTAGGAAGGATGGCTTCATTTCCTTAGCACAGTGACTGCTGGCTCAAACCTTCATCTGCCTTATCCATAAAAGCACTGACATTCTATATTCTACCTATGTGAAGAGTGTAGGTTAACACAGTGAGTAAGCACTGCTCAACCCTCACAAATAGCATCACTTGGGAGGCATGGGAGTTCCGGGACTTTGAGTCCTCTTCTGAGATATTAAAACCAAAAGCATTAAATTAGAAGTAGTAGCAGAACAGGAAGCAGGTACCAGAAGCATAACTGAATGACTGAAAATAAAGGATCCAGAGCTGTACTCCCCTTGCACTGTCAGTGCAGCTCACATTAAGAAGGGAAATGGCTTAGATATTCTCATGACAAATGGAAAACACAGATTTCATTTAAAATTTTCAGCCCTTGAGACTGAAAAGGACACTGAACTCAGGTGTCTCACTTCCGTCACACTGTTACACATATAATATACATTCAGTCCTGTATTTCAAGCTGGCATCTGGTAAGATACTTCATCCAATATAAATTAGGTCCAAAGTCAGATCTTCCTGGTGTCTCCTAGATGAACTTAGAATTCCCCTGTTCACATAGGTCACACAGGAAGTGCTGGTTAGGGACAAAACTGACTAGAATTTAGATTAATATTTCAGTGTGAAACTAAAGTCTCAGAATTGCATTCATCAGCCCTTGGGGAGGGAAAGGGGAAATGGAAAGACTGGGTAGTAACCTTTAGCAAAATTATACAATGGCATCTTTAAAGATGGCAAGTTCTCCTAGACGTCCAGTGAAGCCTGGTATTGACCCGGACACTCAGGTTTCTGGATTTTCAACAAACTTATGTAAAACTCATCACTCTTATATAGTCTTAGTGTTTAGAGTAAAATGATTTATAGTAGGTATGTAAATTTCTAGAGATGTTACGCAGCAGCCTAGTTGGAATTTTGTGGGACCCAGTGGGCATTCAGTTCTTTTTCAGCCCTCCTTAAATACTATTGTATACTACCCCAAAAATTGCACAGATTGTCCAGTGTTACATAACAGGACAGTGATGGTAAGACAGTTCTAAGGATTAGTTTGTGTTGTGTTCTTCTCCCAAAAAGGTGAAGTCTGGGACATGAGCTTTTCATATGTACTATTTCTGAGCTAGAAGAAGAGCAATCTTTGCTGAACAGTCTCCTTGTAAAGGCCCAATATACAATCATCATGGAATTTATTTTTTTCTTCCAGCTAAGACAGCAGGATTGAGCTTTAAAGTATCTTTGTTAAACTAGTTAATAGATTATTGTCCAAAATAAACATATTTCAGTAAGTGCAAGACTCTTTTTTCCTCCCTCTTTCTGTCTTTTGTTCAACTTCGGCTCAGCTATTTATGATTCATTTCATGAGCCACTAGGTTTTCTCTGAAGGCACTAAAAAGGGCTAGAGCTATCAAACAGTTTTAGTGACTAGTGCCAACAAGGAACTGTTTTCCTCCATGCTATAAAACAGGCACTGTCAATAGACTACAACCGGCAATAAACTATTAAAAAAGGAATTTATGATGGCTACTTATTATCCTCCTGAAATAATGTTGTTACAAGGCTGCCCTTTCCAGTCCTCCACAATGATCACATGGCAAGTGCCTAACAAAGGGAAAGGTCCAGATCTGCAGGGACTGTCTGCAAAGAGCCCAGGGATTGCCCCACGTTAGGTGGGCAAACACACTGCACCAGGGTTTCAAGGCAGCAGAGAAATTGTGCCTCACTGGACTTGGGCTTGTTACACACGAGCATTTGATTTAAGGTGGCGCCTTAATTAACTTATATCTAGAACATGTTGAATTGTTTTAAGAGCTAAATATCAAATTATGAAGGAATGTCTATTATTGTTTAGTGAGGAATTGGTAAACCACAAGGATAAAATTAGAAACGGCATAATCTCAAATGCAAGCAGATCTGCCTCTTATTTTAGGTTTCTAAAAACCTTCCAATTCTAGCTCTTTTCCCTTCCTCTCCAACCATGTAACAGGCTTTCTTCTTTGCTGAAGTGTCTCTGTTGACATTTGACTATGACACTGATCTGTAATTGCTATAAATTGTGGTATTCCACTTACATTAATAGAGATACCCTATCTTACTCCAATTAATGAAATGTTGCCTTCAACAAATATTTTAGAAAGAAGGAAACAATACAGTTCAAAATTCAGTGTCATTTGGATTGACTCCTCCTGGTCTGGACCTTCATACAGTGTGCCCCTTGATTCCTCAGTATGTCAGTCCGGAGACATACAGACTGCGGTCAAGGCTGCAGACACAGCCCTGAAAGGATGTCTCCTAATAATAAGCAGCTCTCAGGAATGACAGAGAGGGTCCTAAAGGTGTGTAGAAAGAAGAAGGGTGTGGTTTGAAGAGCTTAAGAGAAAGAAACATTTTCTTCTAGAGAAGGGAGGGCTAGGTTGGGCTGAGAAATAGAACGAAAACTGAGGTGTGGCAAAATGAGATGGAAGGGCACTCTTACTGAGATTTGTATTAAAAACAAAACAAACAAACAAACAAACAAAAACAAAGAAAAACCAAACCAAACCAAAACAACAAAAAACCAAAAACACAAACAAACAAAAAAACCCACCGAAAACACCCCAACCAATTACAAGAATGTATTTGCAGTGTTAAGATTGTGTTTCCTAATCATTTGCAGTAGAGTTATCGGTAAGGAGGAGTTTCTCCTCTTGCTAATGTCGCTGCAAAAGAGTAGTTGCCTTATATTCTGTTTCTAAACAGTTCATCTAGAGGAGAGAATATGTTATTTAATAGTAGATTTTATTCTGAGAACACAACATTTATTCTCAGGAAGGGACTATTTTTAAATCCGATTTTGTAAATTTTATGAACTCCAAACAAAGAATGTACACATCAGAAAATAATGAAATAGCATGTATAGAAACCTCAAATGAAAAATAACCATTTTACTAAGAGAAATTTTTACAAATAACATCTGTATGGTAAAAGGATAGATGAGCAAGAGTTAAACTGCTGCTGAGACTATAGCACTGGGTTTACAATGTTTTCCTTTATTATTTCTCAGCCAAAGAGACAGTCTGTGATTATCTCTCACTGGCTTCTTGACTTCACTCAGTTATAATCGCATCTCTACAGTGAGAGGAGCAACAATTAAAATACTGAGTGCACGAGAAGCCATAAATCCTGCAAAACCACTGAAGTTGCTCACTTCAATCCTCGAATGCCTGTTTACATATAATAATAATAATACTAATAATAATAATAATAATAATAATAATAATAATAATAATAATAATAATAATAACAAGAAGGGGAAAAAGAGGAAGAAGAAGAAGAAGGAGAAGGAGAAGGAGAAGGAAAAGGACAAGGAGAGGAAGAGGAAGAGGAAGAGGAAGAGGAAGAGGAAGAATTATTCACATTCTACTTCCACAGCACCTTCTGCCCCCTGCGACATTCCCATAGTCTGCAAGCCCCCACCCAGAGAGCCAGGGCATGGAGGGGAAGCATAGCCTGTGGCTGGCCGCACAGAATATCTCCCCCTCCGTGTGACCCCCCGCAGTGAAATATGGCCATTAATCATTATTTGGCTCTTTTTATCAGTGTAAGAGTGGTCTGAAGTGAAACCATCACCTTTCACTTAGCCCTGAGAAGACTGCAGGGAAAAAGCCTAGATCTTTAAAATTTGTGGTATGGCAGCACTTTTTAAGCAAAGGGCTTTGGAGGCAAGTAAAAAAGAAAAGTGTTTAAGTGTGCACGAACAGAGAGAACCATTTAATTAAAAGCATGAAAGCGGACTAAAGACTACATTCATTCCTGCTTTTTGGTAACATATGCCTATCCTATAATTGCCTGTAAATAGCCACTGCAAAAGCAACTCAGATTAGTGGGTTTCTAGATGAGGGATGGAAACTCTGACGAGTTCAGCTGTCGAAATCTTACATGAGCTAGTGCTGTATGGGGATGGTGGGGGGGGAGCAGGGCAAAAAGAGGAGCGGCGGGTAAGGGAAATTAAAAAAAAAAAACCCAAACCAAAAAACCCAAACCAAACCAAACCAAACCAACCAACCAACCAAACAAAACCAAACAAAACAACAACAACAACAAAACCCCAACCTACAGAAACTCCAGCTTGCAGGGATATTTTTCTAATTATCACCTTGGCAAGATACAGTTCCATACTTCCAAAGCCAAGTTCTCCCTCACCAGCACGGGTTTTGCACTCTCACAAACGTTCTCCACTTCCGTCCCTTTCTCTCTCCCTCCCTCACTTTCTCCCTCCTTTCCTCTCCGACCTTTCCACGGGTTTGTACAAATCACCCACAAAAATGCCCCCGGGTGTTGCTTCGCGGCGCTCGGAGGCGGCGGGCGGAGGGGGCTGTACCAGAGGTACCCGCTCCCGCCGCTCGGGCACGGCCCCACCGTGGCACAGACAGCAAAAGCCGCTCTTTCTGGGCCACTCCATGTCCTCCACACAGGCTTGAAGCACCTTTCTTTCCCTGTTGATAGGTAGTTCTCTGCCAAGCTCCTAGGTAAGACGCCGCACATTTTAGGACAGAGCCGCAGAGCGGTCCGCGGGGAGGAAGGAGAGGGTCGGAGGAGGACAAAAACCAGGAGTGTGCCCATTGGGACCCCTGAGGATACCCTCACAAGTCTGCTGACCCCAGAGCGGACATAGCTGAAGCCCCGCAGAGGCGAGGTCCTCTCCAGCATCCGCCGCCTCAGAGTCCGGGTCGCGGCGGAGAGACCCGGGATGGGGGTCCCTTCCCCGGGAGCCACAGACATCGGTGCCCCCGAGGGGCTGCCGGAGCCGCCGGTAACGGCGCATTGAGGATGCGAGCGGCTCCGTGGGGGGAGCGACAGCAAAGAGAGTTCCGTGCGCCCCTCGGGAGGGTGTGGGGGCTGCGAAGGGGCGGCGTTCTGATTTCTCAGCCGTTTTGTTAATAATAACGCTTTAATGCTTTGGTTACAGCACACTCGTCCTTCACGGTATCTTGCGCCGGGCTGATTTTATGAGGGACTGAACCGCGAGACGGGGATTTACACTGAATAGTTCTTACTGTCCAGTCTGATGTATTAAACCGCGTCACGTTTCATGGCTACATCGACAACTCGTTTCAGGCACAAATATTGGGATGTCAAGCTGTCACAAATTCCATCCCCTTCCCTGACCTGCGTCCATGCGATTGCACTGGGACAACGGCGGATGCTCGGGAAAATATTTCTTCCTGAAAATTCATCGCCCGCACTTTCCCCTAGATCTCCCCCGGCCGCGTGTGAGCACCCGAGAACGGGGAGCGCTGCACCGCCACCTCGGCTCCCCGCCACCCTCCGGCACTTCTGCCGCTCCCATCGGCTCCCCGCCGGCAGCCCCCGAGCCGGAGAGCCGCGTCCTCGGTGTGAGCTTCCTCCGCTTCCTGAAAGGCATCGCCCGGGCGCTTCTGCTGTACTGCGGCACCGGGCAGACCGGAGAGCAGTGGGGCACGCAAGCCTCCTCTGTGACGTCTGGCCGCGAAAATTTGGTTTTGAGTTTTCCGTTACCTCTTTACTGGGAGCACGCATATACGGGAAGCTTTCGATATAAAGCTGCTTTCGCTCACTGTAAATCCCACATGTTGCAGTCAAATTCTTACCAGCTGGGAGGGCCAGAGCAGTAAAACCCAGCAATTCTCTTTCATCATAAATCAAGTTTATGAACTGTAGTACAAGGTATATAACTCTGGGAGCTGAACTTTTTGGTGGTAAATGGCTGTTGAAATATTCGACTGTGACATTGTCAAATTCCCTTTTCCACCTAAAACTTGACACAAGTTAATTCTTACAGTTATTGGAGCGTCTTGCATAATATGAAAGAAAACCGCCTGGCATAAATTGCATTAGACAAAAGGGGAAAAAGTAAAAAAAAAGTTTAAAAAGTAAACCTCGCAATGTTAGCATTTAGAATAAAGCCCCCTGGTACTGATACAGGCTAGGGTTCTGATCCGCATATTTGTAATTAGATGTGTGTAGGAGACTGACCGTGACAGACTGTCACGCAGTGGTAGCCAAAGAATAAGTGACCTCGTTTTAAAAGGAAATATAAAAGTACCCGTTCAAATTTCGTTCTTTTAAGGCCACTTTCCTCCCTCTCTATACTCGCAAAAAGTATAAGAAGGTCGGAAGTACGCCCGCACAAGACAAATGCCATTCCAGACTTGTTTCCTCCTTGCTTTTAATTTCTTAGTGATATATTCTAGAGCTTCTTAGGAACAGAGAAGCTGAAGGAACAAACTCGTGGTGTCCTCTCATTTGTGCTCGGATGCTGGTTTGCAGTAAATTGAGAGGACGGTAGTTCCTCCCCTAAAATTCAAATTACTGTGTACACCGAAGTTCAATGGTTCTTATTTGGAGTTCGATCGTGCACTAGGTGGGAAGGCAGCCCAGGAATACCTGGCGGGAGAAGGGTAGTTTAGTGCATTATTCGCTCTCAGTGTTTTCATATCTATGCTTATGATTTCTAGTCGTTTTTCAGAACGAACTATGGCATTTAGCAAGACATCGATGATTGTTACCATTATAATCACAACCACGAATTTTGCACCCACTACCTGTAAAATGTATCGATCCAGCAGCAGGGAACACAGAAGTACGGCAGCATAAGAGAAGATTTGGGTAGACTTCTCTGACTCCCGGCAGTCAGAGTAGGGTCTCTACCAGGGCTCTTCAGCTTGTCAAAACTTGTCTAATCAAAGGGAGTAAAAATGAGGAAGAAAAGAATTGGGATTTCGCTGTGTAACTTTGGAGATGGGAGACGGGTTAGGGATCGAGTCATGCCTGTGAGGTTGCAGCGGGCATTTGGGCTAGGAAGTAACGCCGGTAAGCTGTTAATTTTTCTCCATAGAAATCACCCAAAAAATTTTCGTGAGAAACAGCTGTCAAGATTTTACCCTTGGGAGAAAGAAGAAAAGAAGTCACACGCCACACATCCACACACTACTGCATATAAATAGCAACCTGTTATGTGACGGGGCTCCAGGACTCTCAAAGAGGCGTCTCGTACACTTAAAACAATTTAGAGATACTTTAAAATTAAGTATTGTTTGGTTTAACAGTTGTTTCCTTTTCCCATCCATAGATATACACAGCCGATATCAAAAAAGTACGGAGACATGCTGCATCACTCCCCGTGAGATCGGGCTTGCATTTTTTGTTGTCATGTACTTCTTTTAATGTTTCTGCATTCGAACTTCCACTCATTATTTTTGTCCAGCTGAAGAAAGAGAGCAACAACAAAAAATAACCCCGAGGACGCTCTCGCTAGCATTGCCCGTGTGTGATAAACCGTATTTCCCTCCAGAGTTTGCCGTCCTGACTCTTGCGTGGGGTTGCGGTGTTGCCGGCGTGGACGGCGTAGGCGAAGGCAGGGCAGAGGCAGAGGCAGCCTGCTCAGCGTGGTGCTGCGCCTGCCTCGGCTCGGGGGAAATGGGAGCACGGATGTGGGCAATTTACATGCTTACTTGTTTTGGAGCTCTGGAAACAGACCGTAATTTTATGTATCCTTAACACTTTTATATATGATTTAATTTATTTTTTTGTCAAGTACAGACTGTCTCTCTGTGAAGACAGATTTAGATTAGCTCCTAAGAATGCATAAAATCCAGGATAAATGGAAAGAAAAATTGCTATCATTTGTACATTCGTCATAACACTGTAAAATAAGATAGGGAGTTAAAAACCCTCCTATTTACGTTATTTCTCCGTTTATTCTGAAGTCACTCAGGTTCCGTGCGTTTGGGATTTTGCAAGGAAGTAGCAAAGTTTACTTTTTTTTTTTTTTCCCTTCTTCTTTTTTTTTTTTTTTAACGGGGGTGACCTCTAGCAGCGGAGTCTGCTGTGATGGAATTAGATATGTTACCGCTTTCCATCCTCGTTTTTTTCCCCGTCACCCTTCAGACCAGTTTTGTACGATAATCCATATTCTGGTTTAGCCTGCAGCAGTACCACACCACCTAATCTACAACAGTTTCAAAAATGTATCTTGATTTATGTTTGCAAGCGGCGCTGCCACAGCAGTGGTGCTGCTGCTAAAGACCTCGTTTACGAAACACTCTCGCGGTGCCTCATTTTTCTTCTGGAGGAATATAGCTCAATTTTGATTTCCGCTTCACAGACGAGAGATCATAACTTTGCTTTATGTCTCCAATGGAAAAGCAAAGCATTTGCCTGTTCTTTTATTGTTCAACGCCTTAATCTATCGTACAGACCATTAACACACAAATAAAATCTCTTGTTTAGAAGTTTATCTGGTCCGATTAGGCCAGCAGAGTGCTGGCTGAGCCGATCTTAATTCGAGCCAGAAAAAGAAGTAGACAAGACCAGGCGAGAGAGAGAAGGCGATCGGGAATAGCTTTATTAGATAAATGTATTAATCTGGATCCCAGCTGTATCTGCAGTGTTTTCCAAGATTCCTTTCAGAAATCATTCTTGTCGGATGTGGGTTTCTCTAATTAATCACTCATGCCGTTGTATACATTACAGCTCAAGAGTGTAATTTTAGTCAGTTGTTTTGAAGCGCCTTACTGTTCCCATCTGATGTGCATTTGTCGATTAAGCGGACACGAAACGTAACACTTGTAGATAGGAGTCCCGATACGGGCTCCCCGCGGCAGCCGGGCACCCGCCCACCGCGGCCGCCGCTCGGGGCCGCCCCTCAGCGCAGCGCGCTGCCCCTGCC